>VDFB02323410.1:69710-92831 GCA_007258455.2 Sequoia sempervirens | reverse complement strand
AGGTTGTTCTTCTTCTTCAGAACTTTCAGAATTGCTTGAGCTCTCCTCATTTTCAAGTACATTTGGAATTTTCAATTCCTCTTTCTCTGTTGTAGGAGGAATTACAACTACATCCTTATTGTTTTCTAACTTTGTCTTTGACTGCAAATCCAAGGTAGAAGGCTTTAGCTTACGAAATATTACACTTCTACTGTATACAACCTTCTCCGTATCAGGATTCCAAAGCTTGTATCCTTTTATGCCAGCACTATAGCCAATAAAAATACATTTGACAACCTTGTTCTCCAATTTATATCTTTTCTCATTCGGCACATATGCATATGCCTCATAGCCAAAAACACGAATATGTCTCAAAGAGGGCTTCTTACCAGACCACGCTTCCAAAGGTGTTTTATCAACAATAGTAGAATTTGGAGAATGATTTATTAGATAACATGCAGTAGCAACAGCTTCAGCCCATAACTTCTCCTCCAAGCCAGCACTACTTAGCATACTTCGTGCTCTCTCCATCATTGTCCTATTGAACCTTTTTGCAACTCCATTTTGCTGGAATTATAAAGGTGTATTCTTATGTCTTTTAATCCCATGGTTTTTACAATACCTCTCAAAGTCATCAGAACAAAATTCACCGCCATTATCAATCCTTAAACATTTAATTTTTCTTCCAGTCTGATTTTCTAAAAGGTTCTTAAATTCCTTAAACCAGTGAACGCCGATTTACTTTTCAAAATAGACAAAGTGCTCTTCTTAGTAATCATCAAGCGATACATGATACCTTGGCTTAGACAAAGAAGGAACATTCATTGGACCATTTAAATATCGGGAATGAATATAATCTAGCAAACCCGGAAGATTTTATGAGGATTGGAATAAAGAAACGGTGTTGTTTTCATATATGCAATGTTCACATAATTCAAATCCAAAGTTTACAATCATCAAGCCCCTCAATAACCCGAGGTTTTGTTATTCTTTAGGGTTTTTAAACCTTTCTCTCAATGTGGCCTAGCCTATGATGCGAGGAGCATAGTCTTTTCTACTAGAGTTTTACTTCCATGGGATTTACACAATTAGGAACATTTCCCTCTTTTCCTCCATGAGTAGCTTTCTATGACTTTACAGAGACATTGTTACATTGAACAGAATGTGCATCGAGCTTGTACAAGGTACCAATACAAGCACCCCTTGCTAGCACCATTGATCCTCTAGTCATCTTGTAGCCATTTTCAGAGAACGTGACTTGCACTCCAATATCATTCAGCTTACTGACAGAAAGTAGATTGAGCCAGACCTGGTATATGCATCACATCCTTGATCCCCTTCACTCTTCCATCAGGGAATTGAATTTTGACTCTTCCACGACCAACTATCTCCAAAGATGAATCACTTGCCAAGTACACCTTTCCACCATCGTATTCTTCATACTTTGTGACTAGTCTCTATGAGATGTCACGTAGAAAGATGCTCCAGAATCAATCAACCAAATATCATCTGATGCTTGTGTAGCTAAGGCTACAATGAAGACGTCTACATTCTAAGAAGAATCATTATTGGAAGAGGTTTTTTTCTTCTTTTTCTCCTCTTTGCAATTCTTTCGGACATGACCAGGTTGCCCACAATTTTAGCATTTCACCTTGAACTTCTTGCCAGGAGACTTTGATCTCCCTTCTGATTTGGATTTTGATTTCTTGTCCTTCTTGCCTTTTTCCTTTGATTTTCCCCTAACAACAAGAGCCTCCTTTTCCATCTCAGAAGATTTCCTTCTCATCTCTTCTGATAACAAAGAAGCATCAACATCTTCCATCTTGAAACTAGATGTTGTACTCTCAATTGTCATCACCAAGTGATCTCAAGAATTTGGAAAAGAACACAACAAAAACATACAATGATCCTCTTCTTCAATCTTCACACCAACAGATGTTAACTGTGCAATCAACATGTTGAATGTGTTCAAATGATCAGCAACAAACCTTCCTTCCTACATTCTCAAAGTGTACAACTTCTTCCTAAAGAATAGTTTATTCACTAAGGACTTCCCCTAATAAATAGATGTTAGTCTCTTCCACAAGGAAGATGTAGTCTTCTCTTCATGCACATTCAGAAGAATGGAGTCTACCAAATAGAGCCTTATCAACCCCTTAGACTTTCTATCTGCAAGGTTCCAATCTTCTTGCTTCATGTCTGTAGGTTTCGTTCCAGACACAACAAGCCACATATCACAATCCAGTAATAGATCTTCCATTTTGAGTTTCCACAACTCAAAATTGCTACCATTGAACTTCTCTATTTCAATATTTCCTAACATGCTAGCCATCTCAATCTGTAATTCAAATTAATAAACTTCTACAAGACTCCCACTGAACATAAATTGACACAAAAAAACCCAATGTACCCACAAGGATAACACAACTGGCCAGGCTCTGATACCACTTGTAAGAAAAGCTAAGGTGTGGAAACAACTCTCCTAACATCAAAACCTCATGGAAGGATGCAAATATACTTTTTAAAATTTACAATTACAGTCCAATTAAGATGCACTTGAAAGAGATAACAAAAATAGAGAATTAAACATACACATATGAACACCAAATTTACGTGGGAAAACCCTTACGGGAGAAAAACCCACCACACCAAGAAAAACCCCTTTGTATTACAGTAATAAAATTACATACAGAGTTCGAGCTTGACTCTCTGATGTCAAATTACAACAACTTTCACAATGACCAACCTTGACAGAACACTCACATTATAATGCTCTCAGAATTGAATTCACACTGATCATACATCGAACTGTTCATCCAACAAACCATCAAACCAACTGAACATCGAACATCGATCAAACCGAACATCATCTGCAACTCTAGAATAAATCTGTCATTCCTGTCTGTCGAACTTCCTCACAGAACTGCCACAATGAACTATCTTCCAACAGTTCCCATTCGGCTTCTCTGATTGGTCCAAGACATACCACATAGGATGGTCATCACTCAGTCAAAGGCGTTCACAATGTATCCGCATGTCGGTGAGACACTAATCGTGTCTCCCCAATGCCACAAAACTAGATCGTCATTATCCCCAAGAGTCCTGACCATCAGCAAGACGTTATATCGAGTTCACAAGTCGCATTGACCTCAAAATTCTCATCGGTGAGACTATCATCATTCGCCAAGAGATCACACCAAGCCTTCAAGTTACTCTGAAATGTCCAACAGTCAGCAAGACTTACCACTTTCACCAAGAGCTCATACCAATGCCTTCAAGTTACACTGCAATGTTCCACTGTCGGCAAGACTTCTTACCGAGCCACCATACGTTATCCCGATGACTCCAAGAGTGGCTATCGGTGAGACTTTTCTTGTTGATATGAGTCATACCGAACGTCAAAGACTCTCCCCAAAGACTTCGAGTGTCATACTGTCGGAAAGACAATCCTTCATCGCTAAGACTTCACACCGAGGCCTTTGTGCTACTCCAATACTCCGAGTGTATACTTTTGGTGAGACATACCAACTATCGCCAAGAGTTCTTCCCGAGTGTTCAAGTCACCCCGATGACTTCAAGTGAATACTTATTGGTGAGACTTTCAATATCGACAAGACTTCATACCGAAGCATATGTGTTACTTCGATGACTCCAATCACCATGAGTCTCCCTAACCACCACTTGACACTAACCTGTTAGCAAGAGATAAACTCGAGCGGAGTGAGATATAAATTGTCACAACGATCATAATGTCACAACAATAGATCCATTCGGCAAGACAGAAGCATTGTCTCGGCGACCTGTACAAACCACAAGGTTAACCAACTACTAGTCGGTCAGATTGAGTGAATGTCACACCAACATGGCTCTTCCATAGGTTCCAACCTATGAGATTGAGGCACATATTTCCAACATTTTATGCATCAAAATTTTAGCAAGTATAATTGTTTTATTCATTTAAATTCTAAACATTGACTACAATATCTTTGACTAGTCTCAAGTCTTATTCCTAAGGTATGTATTAATCAATGATTGTTTAATTGAATTATCTTAAAAAATATGAAAAGGAATTTTTTTAAAAAAAATCTAAGTTTATACAATATGTATTGAAGACATACCTTGAACAAATCCATGGACATCATGAGATTGAAATACCAAGGTTGTGGATGAAGTACATAGCTAAACAAATTTCTTTTACACAAGAAAACTTAAATGATCTTGTTGTTGCGGTTGAAGAACAATATTGTAAGGAAATAAATGGCTTTATATAAATAATCAAGGCTAATTAATCTAATGCGACACAATTGAAGCATAATTAACTTATATTAATAATAGTTGGGTTGACAAATTGAATGTGATTCCTAGAAGTTGAATGTAACAGACAAGTGCACTTAGCTTTGAGAACAAAGAAGAATTAATGTTGATTCTACACAAAATCCATTCACCAAGGTACAAAAAAATCAATGCTCACAATCTAATGAATGTCTCAAGCTTTATACAAACTAAAATATTTTTATAGGTTGAATTTGAGTTCCTCTAGATTAACCTTGAGTGTTATGGGAATGATTTGATATAGAAGTAATTTGTGCCCTACACAAATGATTTAATATGCAAAAATCAACTATGATCCTCATGAATGATTTGACAAAAAGTTGTAGAGATGTTTCTTCACTTTAACTTTTTGTGTGTTTAAATTTCTTAAAGTGGTATTTACAAACATTTTATGAGAGTTTATTGAATTACTAAGGTCAAGTTCTCCTATGTCAAATCACTTGCACATACCAACTTTATGACACTATGTGAATATTTGAAGAAAACACCTACCCACATGCAAATGACTGTATAATTATGATGTGGCTAATGATTATTTTGTTCCTTTGAAAACAAAATATCTTATAATGTACATTATGAATTTATTGCACATTGAATGTCTTTAAAGAACAAGACATCAGAATTCACAAAAAATGTGTCAAAGTCAACTCACAATGGCTAGTGACAAGGGGTGAGAAAATTGGAATTGGAATTTGAACATTTAAATCAGAGGTTCAATTTTGTGCTCCTTAAAATTGACCTAGGTCAATATTGTACCTCTCAAATCTGTCCTAGATAGAAAAGATAATTAATTTAAGGCAACGATCAAATATAGAAAAATGCATGCTAATATAAATTGATAAAATGACAAATATATTAAATTTAACACAAATAAAAATGATATTAAATTGAATATATAAAAATAGATACAAATAAAAATGAAGTAATTAGAAAAAAATATCAAATCATAAACCAAACTTAACATAAAAATATTAATTTTCTCCTTAAACTCTTTGCTTTCATCCTCATAATAGATGACACACTGTGATTGAATGCAAACTTTCTCACACAATCAAATCCAAAAATCACTGCAAAATCAAATCCACAAATCACTACAAAAAAATTAAAAAATACACATATCTATCCTCTATAATTCATTTGGTATGGATATCCCAACCAATCATTTACCTAATCCCTGCACAAAATCAGATCCTACTGAAACAATTAGTGTACTAACATTCCCCATCGATTGCGGTAACAAATCCCAAAATGTTCCACTTCTTTACGAAAGAGTATCCAGCTGGCACCTCAAATCGGTCACCAAACAAAGAGATTCCATTGACATGCCATCATCAATTATGAAAATAAATTAAAGTGATTTAGATTCTTTATTCTTGAAATTATGGAGTCCCACTGTAGTCTTTGGTAGAGTATAATCTGAGCTTTAATCATTACCAAACAATGTTGAATAAGTTAAACTTGGAGGGAAAGCAAACCCCACAATTTCTGAAGCTTTGCATTTTAATTAATGGTGGGGTCCAGAAATCTAGATTCATTTTTCTCAGACGGTAAGGCGTATCACCGCCCGATCGCACGGTTATTACATTTTCCAAAATAATTGGAATTGCACAGCACCGTCCGATGTAACCAATTGTCCACAGATTCACATGTACCATTGCCAACCATAGAAAGTGGGCCATATATCTTTAGATTCACATGTACCATTGCCAACCATAGAAAGTGGGCCATATATCTAGTCATTTATTTGGAATCTTTAGAAACATTATTTACTTTTGAACGACAGTTGGAATCGCAAAGTATCTGGGCCAAACCAACATAGAACAAAAACCACGAAGATTCTTTAGCTTAAAAAGCAAAAAAATAAAATAGCTAAAATACCTTGAGTGAAGAAATTTACAACCTTGATTTTTGCCACAAAATTTGCAGTGGAAGGCACCGTCTGCCCATTTAAAGATGAGGCTTTGACTGGCAGGTGAAAATTACAATTTTTAAATTTTTCTTGGAAGGTTAGATACACAATCTAGTGTATACAGTGACAATTCGGGTGGAGAAATTCTATAAATGTGATGGTATGGGTGACCAAAATTCATAGGAAAGAAATTGAATCGTAGGTGAGCCTTAGAAGGGTAGTTGAGATGGATTTGGTTTCTGTCAATAGGTTCTTCTGTCTTGTCTTCCTCTTGTTTTGCTTTCTGAAATTCAATAGCGTTGTAGAAGCAGCTAGAATCCATTTCCATAGCGAAATTCACTTGCCTTCAGATAGGCAAGATGAAGCTGATGGGACCAGATGGGCTGTTCTCATTGCAGGCTCTGCAGGATACTCAAACTATAGACACCAGGTGATATTTTTGTGTACATCTCTCCATACCCAATTGTATTTATATATAATATAACAGCACAGATTTTATAACTATTGATATATGCCTGCTGGTAATCAAAAGAGTATATAATATAACAGATATTACTTCTACTGATACATGCTTGTGGGTGTTTTGTCAAGATACTTCTCTGTTAGCTTATATAATCTTTTTGGACTAATCACAAGTATTTATCAGTCAATTTGTTTGGTTTTATATATCTATTAAGAGTGTTGCATGCATATACTTCTATGCGACCTTACATATTCTCGACTCCTATTTCACATTAACCTGCAGGTCTAGCTTAAAATAGTTAGACAAATCTAATTGTTAAACTGCAAATAATGTTTAGATTAGGAAGATCTAAGCACACGGATAGATGATAACAAAGAAATATATATAATATGTCATCTCGATTCCATATCTCTGTCTTGCTCTGAGGATATACTTGATTGCTATTGTTTTTTCCTTGTTATGAAATAAAGAGTACTTAAATGGATACTTGGTGTTTGTGGTATATATAGTGGATAAATGATATATGATAGATCTAGTCCCATACGGAGATGTGGATGGACCACATCTATGAGGAAGTATGATTGTAGTGTTTTTTGATTGACTTTTAGGACATGTGAGAACAGACTGTAAGAGGATGTTAGCTTATGTAAGCTGAATGTTGAATGATTGGTTTTGCAGGCTGATGTTTGCCATGCATACCAAATTCTTAAAAAAGGGGGGCTGAAAGATGAAAATATTGTAGTGTTTATGTATGATGATATAGCACATAATCCTGCAAATCCTAGACCAGGGATTATCATCAACCGTCCTGAAGGTGAAGATGTATATGAAGGGGTTCCTAAGGTATACTCAATTTCAACATTTATTCTTTATTAATCCAATCTTTGAGGGTCCAATGTGTGACTTCATACCAGATCTTCCAGGACTGCACATAATCTAATTGTATATTTTCATTTCTTGCAGGATTACACAGGAAGTGAGGTAAATACAGATAACTTTTATGCTGTTATCCTTGGAGATAAGGATGCTGTAAAAGGTGGAAGTGGAAAAGTTGTTGCCAGTGGTCCTAATGACCATATCTTCATTTACTACACCGATCATGGAGGACCAGGAGTGCTTGGTGGGTATATAGAAAGCTTTGTTTGTGAACATTAATATTTAGCAGGCTTCTTCCACTTGGTACTCCCAAGTGTTTTTGATGGATGTCAGTAAATTTTTCCAAAATTCCCCTGAGTTTGGTCACACAGACAGCTTAGAAAGGCCATTTAACTTCAGAAAAAAGGGGTTTTATGGAACCCCCAAATGTTTTTGATTGATGTCAGTAAAATATTCTGTGATTCCCTTGAGTGTGGTTACACAGACAGCTTAGAAAGGCCACTTAGCTTCAGAAGAAATGGGTTTTATGGAACCCCAAATTGTCTTTTCAAGCGGTTTCATCTGAGTTGGTTTTACTTTAGATTTGGTTATATAGGAAGTCTTTGCATCCTACTCTCTAGGAAGATATCCTTGTTTGTTGCTCTTATTAGTGTAAAGGAAAATCCAACTTTTGGTAAACAAGTCTTCTTAATTATTCTACATAAGTCAATGATCAATTAAATTATTACTGTTGAATTATGTCAAAGTATAAATTTAAATAGAATTTGATAACAAGAAGATCAGATATATGTAGATCCATGAGTTTCATGAGCCCCAATTTTAATTCAACGGATTGTATCTTGAGGATTTTCCATGTTGATTTATTTTATGTCAGAAAATTGATTCATACAAACGATTTTAACATTTTGTCCATGGTTAACATCTTAACGATGAACACTACAGTTGTATACTTTTAGTCATGGCAAGTGACCTGCTTTGCTAGTATTTTGTTTCCACATTAAATTCTTGTACTAGTGATCTTTCATAAAGTTCCATGCTCTTGACACCTATTCATATAATTGGTGAAATGGATTGTAGGAATGCCAAGGGGTTCCTTCCTTTATGCAGTAGATCTTATTGATGTCTTGAAGAAAAAATATGCTGCTGGCACCTACAAAGAAATGGTGAGTAAAGTTAGATAATAGTGTTTATATTGGACATAAGTACATAAGACCAGTGCTTTGTCAATTTATATTTGTGCACTTACACCCCTCCCATAGATTTATCATCGGATTTTGATATCTATAGAATTAAAATTCTATTAACACTAATATATGCCTACCTATTCAAGGCAATTTTACCCAAATAGAAGTCTACTGCCTTTCATGTTGAAAACATTTCGAGTTCTTTAGGTTTAACATAAGGTATTTGATTCTGCAGGTATTTTATCTAGAAGCATGTGAAAGTGGAAGCATATTTGAGGGTTTACTTCCAGAGGGAATGAATATATATGTTACAACAGCATCTAATGCAGAAGAAAGCAGTTGGGGTACATACTGTCCTGGAACGACCCCCCCTCCTCCTCCAGAATACGACACCTGCCTTGGAGACCTGTACAGTGTAGCTTGGATGGAAGACAGGTTTGTTATACTCTTTTAAACTTTTATAAGAAGTCCAATGAAAGCCCTTAACTCACAACTTGCATATTGAGATTTACATTTTATGTTTGCAGTGAAGAGCACAACACTATATTGGAAACCATAAAGCAGCAGTATGTCGTGGTAAGTATATTTCGCACACCTTAAGACAGTTGGGTAATCCTGGGGGCACCTAAATTTTTAGAATGATTTTACTGCTGTTTATATGTGATTTACATTTTACAATAGCGCCAATTGTAATGATGAATTCTTCCATAAACACACTTCCTGGCTATCTGGGTTTGGTTTAATGGTCAGGGGTTACCAAGATCTCGCACAATCCCCACTCTATATCCTCCAGAGATACTTCACCCACTTACTGTAAGAGCACAAAATGTCATGACTCATAACCATGAGAAACGAAGGCTTAACAAGATAAACTTGAGTCTTGACATCCTCACCTTGCCACTTCAACATATAAGCAATTTAATATTTGCCTGCATGCGCATATACAGAGAAACATTTTTTTATTTGCACACATATCCCATACTCTGTACAAGTCTAAAAAATAGTTATATAGCCCGCTCTATGCAGTGTATACATTTAATGTTGAATAGTAGTGATTTAAAAATATTTTCTGGAATGATTTCATCTCTTTCTATGCAGCAGCGAATATATATTCACTCCAGAATGATTGTTATCATTATTTATGCATTTTAACATGTGACAGGTGAAAGAAAGAACATTAAACGATGGTTCATACATGGGTTCCCATGTGATGCAATATGGTGACATTCCCATCAGCGAGGAATCATTATCCTTCTATGTGGGCTTTGACCCTGCCAATGCTAATGCTACCTTTGAGAACAGTTTGCCACGATATCTTAAGGATAAAAACCCTACATTTATAAATCAGCGTGATGCAGATCTTCTGCACCTGTGGCAAAAGGTTGGTAAACATAAAAATGCGAGTCTTTTTGCTGGCCTATACAATTGTGTAAAACTTGTTCATGTCAAACTAGATTTAGTGTACAAAAAGCATTGCAGAAAACTGTCACCATTTTCCTTGTTCTGAAACATTCATCTAGCATCTTTTAGCAAATGTTTTTGGCGTCATTATGTTTATTTTGTTCTGATCAAGGACATTCATGGAAGATATTTTAGTCTTACAGCTTATTTATATCCATATTTGGGACTTTCCTCCCTTGCAGTATCAGAAATCCAAGGTTGATTCCCCAGAAAAATTGAAGGCTGAAAAAGAACTTGCTGAAGCCATGGCACATCGGTCACACGTGGATACAAGCATAAAGCTTATTGGAAAGCTTTTGTTTGGATCAGAAATGGGCTCTTCTGTTTTGAGTGCTGTACGACCACATGGGCAACCTTTGGTTGATGATTGGGACTGCCTTAAAGCATTGGTAATATTTATTTCTCATATTTTTCATTTGCATTAATTGTATGTAGTTCTCCACTTCTACATTATAAAAAGATTGCAGAAAAAGGAAATTAGAATTGAATTTTTTTTTAACCTAATATCCTTTCTTCATGCCAAGTTTTAAATTGACAATCAGATAAAATTTAAGATTAGAAATCCTTTTCATGCTAGTCTTTTGTAGAATCTATTGTTGCTGCTAATATTGCTTGTCTTTGACAGGTACACACGTATGAATCCCACTGTGGGCCACTTTCTCAGTATGGAATGAAACACATGCGTTCTCTAGCAAATATCTGTAACAAAGGTATTGGTGTGGATACTATGGCTAAAGTTTCATCTGAGGCATGCACTCAATTCCCAGCTGTGAAATGGAGTTCACTCATGGTTGGTCAAAATTGAATGATCGCTCATAATGCAAATATGATCTGAAGACAGATTTCCCTGTACTTATGTAAATATCATCTTAATCTATTTCAGATTGATAATTAAGCTGAAATTAGAGCATTCGCTAGAACTTATTATAGATATTATTGTAAGTCTACTTTGTAGCTTTGTTTCCACCATACCGTTTAATGTAATGCCATAGCAGTGATGTTTCTGGAGTTGAAGGCTATGCAGCCTTTTAGAATCCAGATATGTTATGTAGCATCCCGACTATTGCAGAATTGCAATGAGGATCAAACAAAGAGAACAGATGGAACTCTCTCAGCAGATGTATTGAGATATATTTGATTCTATATAATTCAGTTCAGTATCTTATAATTATGACTGCATTCATGTCAAGCCATGATATTGTGATTCTGTACACTAATGAAAGCTCTCTTGATTAAGACTGCCCTTGGTCAATAGATGAACATATCATTTGGAAAAATAGCTAAGACATAATCAAGTGTTCATTTTCAACCTTGAAATTCAGATTAATTCTGATTCAAGTGACCCAAGGAACTTCTAATACATACCTATTAAGTCAAACACATTGATACTGTTTTTCTCTTTAAAATGCTTTACTAATAATTTAAAAATGAAAAAAAAATTGGGTTGGCATTTATAAGATCTATGATTAACTCTGCAATTATCTGCAACTTGGCTAGTGAGCCATAGGTCATGACAAAAATTTATCTAACTGCACTGCTTGGTGTTAGTAGTTTATAATCTATTCTAAATGTTGGGTTGTAACCTGAACATTCTTGAGGCATAATCATAGTAAGCTGCTTAATTTTGAGGATTCTAATTTTTCTGAGTTCCATGATGCTGAGGAATAGCAGGAGCTTGGCAGTAACTTGGTTGACATCTACAATGTAAAGCTTCTTGGTGTGGAAGAAGCAAGATTTTCTAGAAATAATTCAGATGATTCTTCGTTGAGTATTTGTTCAATGGCCCCTCAAATCTCCATTTTCTGAAATTTTCATAATAAAACGAAGCGCAATCTACTACTTTTCTACCTCAAGGAATGCTCTCCCTGGGTCATTTTTCTATGAGATTTTAAGTAAAATGCAGTGATCACTACAAAGTTTTTGTGCTTGAAAGTAGTGATTGTGAAGAGATGTTTCATGGCTGTCTTACAAAAACAAAGGTCATGACAGATTAACAAAGGATGGGGATCACATATAGAGGTTTTCCACCAATACACTTTAAAACAATATGAGATTTAAATAAGAAAGAACTCTCCAGTGCTAGACTTACACTGGAACCTTAGGTTGTCTGAAATTGTAGTATGAAGGAAAAATAGGTCATAGATGAGGTCTGTACATAATACAAACTAGGCTACTTTTTCAAAGACAGATAAAATAGATGAGAGATAAATAACACAGGTTGACATTATATGCTAACTAATCCAGATTCAAAAAGAATGAAGACAAACGATGTGCCAAATTAATAAACAGAGTCCTAAAATACTTATAAAGAATCTGAAGATGCTACTAAGAAAAATAGTGTGAATGCCCACAATTTTGCCATTATGCACTAGAAATCTTCATCTCAGATCTGCTTGATGCTAGAAAATAACTATTAGCTACTCATTGCTGAAGATAATTTTCAATCATTAGTTGAGGATTCTAATTTTTCTGAGTTCCATGGTGCTGAACAATAGCAGGAGCTTGGCAGTAACTTGGTTGACATCTACAATGTAAAAGTAGCTTCTTGGTGTGGAAGAAGGTGCTTTTCTAGAAATGATTCAGATGATTCTTTGTTGAGTATTTGTTCAATGGTCCCTCAAATCTCCATTTTCTGAAATTTTCATAATAAAGGGAAATGCAATCTACTACTTTTCTACCTCAAGGAATGCTCGCCCTGGGTCATTTCTCTATGAGATTTTAAGTAAAATGCAGTGGTCACTATAAAGGTTCCGTGCTTGAAAGTAGTGATCGTGAAGAGATGTTTCATTGCTGTCTTACAAAAACAAAGGTCATGACAGAATAACAGAAGGATGGGTTCACATATAGAGGTAGAACCAATATACTTTAAAACAATATGAGATTTAAATAAGAAAGAACTCTCCAGTGCTAGACTTACACTGGAGTCCTAGGTTGTCTGAAATTGTAGTATGAAGGAAAAATAGGTCATAGATGAGGTCTGTACATAATACAAACTAGGCTACTTTTCAAAGAAAAAGATAAAATAGATGAGAGTTAAATAACACAAATTGACATTATATGCTAACTAATCCAGATTCAAAAAGGATGAAGACAAAAGATGTGCCTAATTAATAAACGGAGTCCTAAAATATACTTATAGAGGATCTGAACATGCTACTAAGAAAAATAGCGTGAATGTCCACAATTTTGCCATTATGCACTAGAAATCTTCATCTCAGATCTGCTTGGTGCTAGAAAACAACTATTAGCTACTCATTGCTGAAGATAATGTTCAATCAATACCAAATTGAAACAAAGGTTTCGATTTTATTGATAATGAGGGAAATACAATGTTTTCTTTCTAAATTAGCATTGCTTTCTGGAGTTGGATGCCCTGTAATTACTTTGCAGAAACAGAATTAATGCCCTAATTGGAATCATTGTAAGGTGCCATCATGCAGACCCACTTTCTCTAGAATAAAAGATAAAGCATTTGCAGTGCATCCAATTTGTGTTGGGCTAGTTTTGAAACACACCTCAAGTACGCACACATAGCACAACCTTGAATGAGAGAAATTTAGTTACCTATTAGCTGAAAATAAAATCATTGCAGGAGGCAAGGGTGTATGAGTTGTCAAAACTTAACGTGTTTCTCAAACAGTTTTTGTGGATTGGCAGGCAAAAGCATCATAGATGAGATCTGTACATAATACAAACTATGCTGCTTTTCAAAGAAAAGATGAAAATTAAATAACACAGATCGACATTATATGCTAAGCAATCCAGATCCAGAAAGGATGAATACAAAAGATATGTCTAATTAATAAGCACAGTCCTCAAAGATACTCATAGAGGATTTGAAGATGCTTCTAAGAAAAATAGAGTGAATGCACATGATTTTGCCAGTATGCACTATAAATCTTATCTCAGATCTGTTTGATGCTAGAAAGTAGAAAACAACTATCAGCTACTCATTGCTGAAGATAATGTACACCAATTATTACCAAATTGAAACAAGGGTTTTTATTTTATTAATGAAAGCAATACAAGTTTTTCTTTCTAAATTAGTATCCTTTTCTGGATTTTGATTCCCCATGATTATTTTGTGGAAACAGAGCTAGTGCCCTTATTCGAACCATTGTAAGGTGCCATCATGCAAACCTGCTTTGTCTAGAATGAAAGATGAAGCATTTATGGTGCATCCAATTTGTGCTGGGCTAGTTTTGAAATACGCCTCTAGCATGCATGTAAAGCACAACCTTGAATGAGAGAAATTTTGTTACTTGTTAGCTGAAAATAAAACCATTGCAGGAGGCAAGGGTGCATGAGTCGTCAAAACTTAATGTGCTTCTCAAACAGTTTCTGTGGACTAGAAGGTAAAAGCCTTCACACTCTCTCTATTACCTTTTAATATGGAAACACTATCACAATGTTAGTGATAGGGAACATGTAATAAAATGAAGCTGAGGGAAAGAAACACAGTTACAGTAGCACCCTTATACCAACACATTTACTGAGTATATAATAGTGAACAAGATCAGCACAGAAAAAGTGATCACTCATGGCTAGTGAAATCTATGAAGAGAATGCAGGATCAACACACTAAAGCAATTCCTTGCAAACAGTCACCAAGAAAATTGGGTTCGGAGTGTGCTCACATCTCCTTGTAGCTGCATTTAAATGTAATTTCCCGGTGACACTATTCTTGCAAAGGATAAAGCAATAAGGTCTAATGCTTAGGATTTGGTTCATGCTAAGATTTACATCAAGAAGCTGCCTAATAAGGTACTGCAAATCCTATTGCTGGATACCTAGAGTTGTGACTTTTAGGCTTCACAAGGTTGGATTGATTCCTCTTGCAGTTATGTGTATCAGATCATCTGGCATCTGGTAAACAATGCTTAGATTTGTGGAATTTATCCACGGTAGAGTCTTAAATTCAGGCATCAGAATAGACTATCATTTGGTCCAGAAGGCTTAGGAAATCAAAATATAAGATTTAAAGAAATCCAGAATCAAAGTTCTTGACACAGCATGCTTCATACAGCTTGACCTTCCCTCATGGCCAAGCCCCAAATTATTTCCCAAAACAAACAAACAAAACTTAAACTTTGATTACACATCCAATCGTCAAAAACAGTTACCACATCTCCAAATATCTTAAAGGCTTAGAAATCAATTCCCCTAGAGTTAAAGGTAAAACTTAATGCTTTCTTCCCAGACACTTTAATGTACACTTTTTTTACTGTAAATCAATGCTAATGGGCTACCTCATCTACGGTCCCAGTTCCCAATCCAGTAATAGAACCACCAGAGTCTGCTAAATTGGCTATGGCAGCACAACAGTCTGATGCGCATTCACAGGATGATTCTGATTATAAAATAAGCTTCGGCAGAGAAATTGCATAGATAAGTTTTAAGCAGACTCTGCTCCAGTCTCAGCAAAGGAATAGTTTTCAGAAGGTTCAATAGCATTAATTGAACAAAAACTGACTCAATCAATTTGTCAAGGGGTTTATGCACAGTGAAGACCTTGAACACATGTCACACTGCTGTAACTGTAAATACACTTCACACTTGTTTTGTTTTTACCACCTTATTTGCATAGGTTCTCAATCTAATGGTGTTCTATTTCTATTTGTTCTCTGTATGTTAGCTTAAGGGCAATCGGGGCAATCACCCTATCTAGACAGATTATTCAAATACATTAAATACTATATTATAAAAACAGGTTTCTAAAAAAATGTAACAACTTTTTTGGGTATAGAATCCAACTATTAGATCACATTTTCCTGCTCAATCATCAGGACGAGTGATATGGATCACAAATTGTGACTCTTGTCACTGTTTTTTTCTAAATACCTGTTTTTTCCAATAATATATTGTGGTATTAAAAAGATTTTACTACCCTAACCTTGGTTGGAGGGCAATTGGTGGATGTACTTGTAAAAGATGATCTGACTTTGAATTCCTAACCCATCCGCACATTCTGAGATAATAGACATTAACAGATTTCTTCCTACCAACACAGTGATCAGTAGGCCTACAAATAAGAAAAACAGATTGGATCACACACTACAACAGCAAAGCACTATAAACCCACTTTAACTTGGAAATTTTCCACCAAGAAGCAAATCTAACATGGCAGATAGTCTATGATAGAAAAATCCGTATTGGTACCCAGTTATAACAGAAGTTTGGGCTTTCACCGCAGGATAAATTTCATTCCTACCAACACAGTGATCGGTAGGCCTACAATTAACAAAAAAAATATTGGATCACACACTACAATAGCAAAGCAATATAAACCCACTTTAACAGGAAATTTTCAACCGAAAAGAAAATCTCGCATGACAGATAGTTTATGATAGAAAATCAGTATTAGTACCCAGTTATAACAAGAGTCTGGGCTTTCACCACAGGGCTTAAGACTGGGCATAATATATTGAATAATGGTTCTGAATTAAACTGTGGTTGAAATTTTTGGTGTCTATAATGCCTCTGGATTTGATACCAAAACTTTCAAACACAGTCTAATTCAGAAGCATTATTCAATATCAGCATGGACTGTGGAAATCTAACGTCTTTAATAGGCACAATATACTCAAAAATATAAAACCCATTACCTTTTCAGTGCTGTTTTCTTGATTCCAAGTGCAGAAAATACAAACTAAAAATGCTTAGCTATGAGATTTCTGAAAATGCCGAAACCCCTATACAGTGTTATACTGAACTGATTTTACACGAACTGAAATCAGCTCAGAAAAACCTACTCGTCAATGAGCGACAGTCTGATTTACTTACTATTTAAAAGATTCAGTGTGCTAGTCTCATTGAATTCAATCTCCACTTCAGCCTCTGATCTTTTTTTTCCCTATCTTGAATTTGTAGTGTTTCAAAGCCAATGAATTGTGAATCTTGTATTACAGTATGCAAGATTTATGGCATTTTTGTTTGTTCGGAGATATTCCATTGCAGTAAGTGTCAATGAGTTTCACGTGCAGAAAAGGCACGAGATAATAAGATGAGGATGTTGTACTAGTTAGATAAGCATTGAAAATTGGTCCAGAAAGATTTCAGGTTGATTGTTTAGTATTTAATTAATACTAAAATGCAATGACACTAGTTGATGTGCTATATATATGTCTTTAGCGTAAAATGGTAAATTCCATCCTATGTTCTTTCCTTCGCTACCGTATGTTGTTATTTCCTTAGCTAACATGTCAACATAGGAAGGAAATAACAACATAGGCTTGTGGTTATAATCCACTAACTGTTGAAGGAGTCGCCATTCTCCATTAAAAATAAAATGCTTAAGAAATCATGTTACTATTTTTAATATACATGATATAATATAGTATGTAGTACTTAAAATACTTTGTTAATTTTTTAAAAAAAATATTTGAGTAGAAAGTAGGTTTATCTGTTTTAAAAAGGGTTATGGTTCATTAGTTTCACACAATCAAGAAAATATAGATGGACTAGAAATAGACATTTAGTGAGAAAGAAGGAAACCTCCAAACTCTATAGATGGGGCATAAACATTTGTTCCCCTGAAGATTATACATACTCTAAGCATTAAAAATAATATTTGCTTGTATGTTAAAAAAATTAGACCAATAGGAAAACTATTTAAGAATAGTAATACTAAAATTGACCATCATGGAATAAATAGGAAGAATACCAAAAGAATTTGCACAACAATACATAACACAACATCAAGAATCATAAATCCTAAGAGGCATTGCAATCGACATTCACAAAATCACTAAAGTATCTACCCATATCACAAATAGGGCAATCCTAGTCATTTCTAGTATCAATCTTAATGTCATTCCAATTAGAAGTTGACATAGCAAAAAATAAGAAACCTAATTTCCTTCCCTTCTAGTATGGTTCCACCTCCCAACGATGAAATCATGAATGAGGATGTTGATGCTTTTTTTATATTCATTCAATTGCAAGTGCTTGAAGTGAGAGGAAGATTTTCTTTTAAAATGATAAATCAAGATTTTAGAGTTAGATTCCAAAATAATATTAGTAAAATATTTTTGTTTAGCATGTAAAAGAGCTTGGTGAATGGTCATTGTCTTCACAAAATTATTAAAACCAAAATCAAGACCACCTACAAACCAAAAAACTCTACCATTACAATCACAACAAATACCTCTTATGCTAGCATTTCAAGGATTGTCTTTTGAAGCTTCATTAATACTAATTTTAACCAAGTCTAGAGGAGGATATTCCCATTGAGTAAATTGATAGTCATGAGGGTTGCTATTGGAAGAGGTAATAGAGAGAAGAAGCAACAAGAATACCAAGTCTCATTAGAACTTTGAATTCTCACCAAGAACATGGTTGATAATCTTATGTACTGTCATAAATTGTCACCCTTGACAGTTTCTCTATGTTTTTCTCCCCTTAATTTATTGGATCTCACTAAGTCCTAGCTTTCTAAATTATGCATTATGAGGCCCATTTTTACCATTTTTCAACAAATTGCAAGCATTGAACAAATGCATCCATTTAATTTTGTGCCCTTGACACCTCATGTCCTAGAAAATGGGGCTAGGACTGGGATGGCCTAGGGTGTCTAAGTCCTATTGTGTGGGGACCCAATTCTTAATATGTCAATGGTCGGCTGTTAGGATCTAATTTTCAAGAAATTGAATAAAATCATATAAATACTTAGTCATTTCATCAGTTGAAATATATCTAGCACTACTTGTGAAATGATCAAGAAAAAGGTAACATTAAGAGCATTCAAGAGCAAGTCAAGAGCAACAATTTAGTGGTTTTTTTTAGTAATTCAGGATCCAAACATCATGTCAAAGTGTATGTGAGTTCATATTGTCATATTATAATTGTTTTGTGAAGGATAACCCCTTTTGTAGGTCTCCAAAGCAATTCAAGCAATCAAACAAGTAAGATCCAAGACCTTGACGTAATGTGTATGACTTTAGTCCTTCAAAGAATCCATTAAAGGGTGGTGAGTTACAACACTTTGTGATTTCATCATTCCTTCCTATCCATTATCATTTTATCATTGGAATTGCCATTATGGAGGTGGAAACACTAACATAGGGTTTGATTGAGGCAAGCCCCTAAATGAAACAACATTTCTTCTCTTTGTGAATGTGCAAATTTTAGGTTTGAAGATGATTGAAGGGAATTTCAAGACAAATTATTTATTGTTGCATTTGAAGCCCTACATCTTGTTAAATCATGGAAACTTACCTACAAAATTATCTGACATTGTTCCAACAACTTTGTAATCGGAAACTAGAAGCTCAAATATGTCATCAGAGGACCCCAAAAGTAGAGTAGAAGAAGCATACAAGGACCCATGCACCCTAGGGTGATGCTATCCTCCTATAGTGATCAAAACCAACTTTTTGGGTAGGTACACATTCTTTTACACTTCCTAGATTTGCCTTCAAGTTACTATTTTAATCTATTAATTGTTAGATTATTGCATTTTCATATTATGTCATATAGTCTAATTATGTTAATTGTAGCAAATCAATTCCAATCCATTCCAAATTTCCAAAGTGATGAATGTAACACCCCGCCACGCAACCCTAGGGGAAGTTGCAATTTACTACACAAACGAACTAATTTTTTTTTTAAGTAAAATTAACATGCAAGTTCACTAACCAATTGCCAACAACCCCTAAGGTTACAAGACTAAGTTACTTAAACCCAAACCAGAAACATTTAATTACTTAAAGAATTGAGAACACATACATCCCATACATGATAAAATACATCCAAGGATAAGAGATACCACTTGATTTCAGATAACAATAAATTTACAATAAGATTACAACACTCATTCCCTGAATGAGATAAATCCAAAAAGCAAGGTTACAAATTATATCTTCCACCTCGATAACAATGAGGGGTAATAAAATTACAATATTAACCGAAATGAATAAAGCATGAAAAGATACTAGAACACATGAGCTCTCCAACTGGAAATCTTGTCCACATGAACAAGAAGACAACCCAACAGATTAAGGTGCACATTCTACCCAATCGTGTGATACCCGAAGGTTCACCCCCCGTGCTAGGAGATAGTAACCAGGAATTCCTAAACAAGACCATCTACCACTAGACACAGTTTAAAACATAACTAAACTGAAAAAGATACAAGTACAACACCACTTAACACAAGGTTACAATGCTTCCAGAGAACAATGATCATCTACGCAGAACAACAAAACTGACTTATGGTTGACATAGCGAGAGTGTCACACATCATTTGCTATGAGTTACCCAAGCTCAGTTGTCCTAGGCTACCAGACCCCCATCTTGGGTTACCCTAGCTCAACCTTACCAGCCGTCAGACCCTCATACAAACTGTGCTTCTTGTCTCATCTCAAACCTTAAAAGCGAATGAGTCATGAGAGAGGTATTAATTATCTTAATTAGTATGAGATTTTTTCATTCATTATTTTTAAGTTATCACTTACTTAAACCCTAAGTGAGTTACCTTGGAGCCCCTTTGTGTGCCAAACCCCCACAAAGAGCCACTCTCCTATCGACAACACATACACTATACAAAACCACAATTCAATGGGTGAACTAGCTAAGACAACCTCTCCAATCCAAGGAGGAAACAAGTAAAAGAAACTCACTCCAACACTTGAGGAAACAAAATACACAATCCACTCCTTCCAAAGGAGGCACAAACCACATAAGCCACTCCTAATCCAAGGAGGCACAAACCATCCCCGTTCATGAAAACCAGGTACAACAACATAATACCTCTATATGCATTCCCAAGGCAATTTGCAAATCGAATCCCCACAAAGATCATCCCAACCTAGAAAACTCCTCTAGAAGACTTACTAGACAAATAACCTTATTTGCCTAACATTGAGAAGGAACAAAAACATCATTTAAAAAGCATTTCAGGCAACTCAATATCTAATGTTAGGGTTTCCTAAACCCAATCCAAGCAATGACATAGTACATAAAATTAATTAAATAAAAAACATTTATTAAAAGTGAATATCAATTCAACTATAATAATGAAATACTTATTTACAAAAAATTCTTATTTTTAAATATTTAAATATTATTTAAATATATGCCTCTAAAATATCATTTTAACATTCCTATTTTAGATATTTAAATTATTTTATAATCCAACTAATTCAAATTAATCCCTTATTAATAATATATATATATATATATATATATATATATATATGATACATTTTTTAAATAATAAAATAAATTATTTAGTTAAATTAAAAAATATATATATATATATTATATATATAATATATATATATACATATTAATTTATAATATTCAATTATTATAATATATAATATATATATTATAAAATATATATAATATAAATTAATGTTATTAAATAAATAAAATGAAATTTTGGCTGGTGAGAAAAAAAAAAAAACGTAACCCCAACAGTGTACCAAATCTCCCACTGTGGATGGAAGGCAACACAAGCACCCAGGAAGGCAACGACGCCGGGCTTCATAGTACTTATATGTACTCTATGGGTAGCACTCTCCTCCCACTATATGTATATATATAATTAATGGCTGTACCTTTTCAATTTTAAAACAAACCCAATCTCCCCTATGAAATTTTGACGAATTTTAAGAAAACACATTTTTTTTTTAAATAAAAATTTCTATAGAACTTCCTTCTGGGTATATGCAAATACAATATACATGTATATATACATATATATATATATATATTCACAAAATATATATATAATTTTTTTTTCTCAAAATACAGTCAATATGGACAAAAATTTTCTACAGAACAAAATACACAGCCAAACCATTTGAAAGCATAAGTTCTAATTGCTAATTTGAAATGGGAATTTCTTTTTTGTGTTCATCTTTCTTAGTTTTCTCTTCCATGATTTCAACAGAGTTTTTCAAGTTTTGAAATGAAAATTGACATGGGTTTTTTTTCATTGAAATTCAAACAACATTTAGAAAATTTCCAATAGTATGACAAGATTTAAAACTCATTTCAAAATGAAAAAAACAAAATCAAAGAGGGAACCTGGTTTTTTTTTCTCCAAAGCTTGAAGAACTCAAATGTTGCTTCCAAATCTTTTTCCAGCACACCCAAGAATTTCAATCTCCTTCTCAAATCCAAGCAAAGCCATAGCAAAAACTCTCCACCAAAATTGAAAATTAAAAATTATATGAAATGGAAATTGCTCAAATAGAGTTTTCTCCAAATTTTAGTCAAACCCCTAAAAATATCCCACCCACTAAATTTATTGAACATTTGGAGATATTTGCATTTTTAAAAATTAAAATCAATTTAATTTCCAAGTGGAATTTCATGCACTTAAAATAAATTTCTTTTTACAAAAAGAATTCAAAATTTTATAAAAGAATTATTTTTCAAATTTATTTCCAAAAAGTGAAATTTAAAGCATATTTCTATTTTTCTATTTTAAATCAAAATATCACATTATGCCAAACAACTAATTTGATTTAATTTATCCTCATTAATTTAATTAGTCAATAAAATACATCTAATCCAAGATTAGATTATTTTATTAATTAAATTAAATTAATCAATAAATAACTACATTTTCAACATTACAAAGAGATATATTTAATCATCAATTTAACTACACAAGCCATTTAATACCCTTAATAATTTGAAATTAAATAAATACTCCAGGTGAAATGGACCAAATTAAAACAACTAACCTGACAACAACCCGATGACACACTATGACTAGGGTGATGACTTGGCATGGAAAACCTAGCTACTATCTCCCAATTGATTACCGTTCGTCACTAGACACGCTCAAATCTGTGAACCAGGTGGAGTCGATGTCATGTACCTGTCAACCTGCGAACAAAGAGTACATTGAACATGCATATATATATAATATGATAAAACACACCGTGAAGAGGAAATCTCAA
>VDFB02323410.1:0-69690 GCA_007258455.2 Sequoia sempervirens | reverse complement strand
TTTTCCCTATCTTGAATTTGTAGTGTTTCAAAGCCAATGAATTGTGAATCTTGTATTACAGTATGCAAGATTTATGGCATTTTTGTTTGTTCGGAGATATTCCATTGCAGTAAGTGTCAATGAGTTTCACGTGCAGAAAAGGCACGAGATAATAAGATGAGGATGTTGTACTAGTTAGATAAGCATTGAAAATTGGTCCAGAAAGATTTCAGGTTGATTGTTTAGTATTTAATTAATACTAAAATGCAATGACACTAGTTGATGTGCTATATATATGTCTTTAGCGTAAAATGGTAAATTCCATCCTATGTTCTTTCCTTCGCTACCGTATGTTGTTATTTCCTTAGCTAACATGTCAACATAGGAAGGAAATAACAACATAGGCTTGTGGTTATAATCCACTAACTGTTGAAGGAGTCGCCATTCTCCATTAAAAATAAAATGCTTAAGAAATCATGTTACTATTTTTAATATACATGATATAATATAGTATGTAGTACTTAAAATACTTTGTTAATTTTTTAAAAAAAATATTTGAGTAGAAAGTAGGTTTATCTGTTTTAAAAAGGGTTATGGTTCATTAGTTTCACACAATCAAGAAAATATAGATGGACTAGAAATAGACATTTAGTGAGAAAGAAGGAAACCTCCAAACTCTATAGATGGGGCATAAACATTTGTTCCCCTGAAGATTATACATACTCTAAGCATTAAAAATAATATTTGCTTGTATGTTAAAAAAATTAGACCAATAGGAAAACTATTTAAGAATAGTAATACTAAAATTGACCATCATGGAATAAATAGGAAGAATACCAAAAGAATTTGCACAACAATACATAACACAACATCAAGAATCATAAATCCTAAGAGGCATTGCAATCGACATTCACAAAATCACTAAAGTATCTACCCATATCACAAATAGGGCAATCCTAGTCATTTCTAGTATCAATCTTAATGTCATTCCAATTAGAAGTTGACATAGCAAAAAATAAGAAACCTAATTTCCTTCCCTTCTAGTATGGTTCCACCTCCCAACGATGAAATCATGAATGAGGATGTTGATGCTTTTTTTATATTCATTCAATTGCAAGTGCTTGAAGTGAGAGGAAGATTTTCTTTTAAAATGATAAATCAAGATTTTAGAGTTAGATTCCAAAATAATATTAGTAAAATATTTTTGTTTAGCATGTAAAAGAGCTTGGTGAATGGTCATTGTCTTCACAAAATTATTAAAACCAAAATCAAGACCACCTACAAACCAAAAAACTCTACCATTACAATCACAACAAATACCTCTCATGCTAGCATTTCAAGGATTGTCTTTTGAAGCTCCATTAATACTAATTTTAACCAAGTCTAGAGGAGAATATTCCCATTGAGTAAATTAATAGTCATGAGGGTTGCTATTGGAAGAGGTAATAGAGAGAAGCAACAAGAATACCAAGTCTCATTAGAACTTTGAATTCTCACCAAGAACATGGTTGATAATCTTATGTACTGTCATAAATTGTCACCCTTAACAGTTTCTCTATGTTTTGCTCCCCTTAATTTATTGGATCTCACTAAGTCCTAGCTTTCTAACTTATGCATTATGAGGCCCATTTTTACCATTTTTCAACAAATTGCAAGCATTGAACAAATGCATCCATTTAATTTTGTGCCCTCGACACCTCATGTCCTAGAAAATGGGGCTAGGACTGGGATGGCCTAGGGTGTCTAAGTCCTATTGTGTGGGGACCCAATTCTTAATATGTCAATGTTCGGCTACCAGGATCTAATTTTCAAGAAATTGAATAAAATCATATAAATACTTAGTCATTTCATCAGTTGAAATATATCTAGCACTACTTGTGAAATGATCAAGAAAAAGGTAACATTAAGAGCATTCAAGAGCAAGTCAAGAGCAACATTTTAGTGGTTTGTTTTAGTAATTCAGGATCCAAACATCATGTCAAAGTGTATGTGAGTTCATATTGTCATTTATAATTGTTTTGTGAAGGATAACCCCTTTTGCAGGTCTCCAAAGCAATTCAAACAATCAAACAAGCAAGATCCAAGACCTTGAGGTGATGTGTATGACTTTAGTCCTTCAAAGAATCCATTAAAGGGTGGTGAGTTACAACACTTTGTGATTTCATCATTCCTTCCTATCCATTATCATTTTATCATTGGAATTGCCATTATGGAGGTGGAAACACTAACATAGGGTTTGATTGAGGCAAGCCCCTAAATGAAACAACATTTCTTCTCTTTGTGAATGTGCAAATTTTAGGTTTGAAGATGATTGAAGGGAATTTCAAGACAAATTATTTATTGTTGCATTTGAAGCCCTACATCTTGTTAAATCATGGAAACTTACCTACAAAATTATCTGACATTGTTCCAACAACTTTGTAATCGGAAACTAGAAGCTCAAATATGTCATCAGAGGACCCCAAAAGTAGAGTAGAAGAAGCATACAAGGACCCATGCACCCTAGGGTGATGCTATCCTCCTATAGTGATCAAAACCAACTTTTTGGGTAGGTACACATTCTTTTACACTTCCTAGATTTGCCTTCAAGTTACTATTTTAATCTATTAATTGTTAGATTATTGCATTTTCATATTATGTCATATAGTCTAATTATGTTAATTGTAGCAAATCAATTCCAATCCATTCCAAATTTCCAAAGTGATGGAGATTCAAGTATAATTGGCTCACCTTCATGGTTGAAAGTCAATCTATACACCTTGTTGATTTCCATCTCAATGAAGCCCTAAGAAAAGGTCTTGAATCCTAAATTGTTCTAAGCATTTAGGCTTAGGATCACTCTTTTTCTATGTTTCATTTTGGTGAACCCGAAATGTTGATATTATATACCTTCTTAAATTTGAAGTAATTCACCCTAGATCTAGGTTTTGTATTTACATTGTTTTGCATTTTCCATTTAGGGTTTCATTTTTGTATCATAAAAGCATAAAAATTCAAAAGTTTTGCATCACATATTAGAGTATAGGTTGCATTAAGATTAATTTCATTCATTTAGGTCATATCTATGTTCAAAATTGCATTCACAATTGTCCTTTGTTGTTGCATATTTGCATTTGAGTCATATTGTCTTAAATTGTGGAAAATTTGGAAACATATTCACTTGCAGACCTATTCGCCCATAGAAGCAAATTCTTTAGAAAAACTAGAATAAACATTCAACTTGAATTTTCAAAACCCCTATCAAGGACTCAGACACCCTTGGGCACATCTATTCTTGTACACTTGTGTAAGGCCCAACTAATGCTCAATAAACTTGGTGATATATACACAATTTAGAGGTGGTTCCTAACTAACAACTCACTAAACTCTTATAAAGACTCCATTTAACTATCAACCATGGCTAATGTAAGCTTGTAATGATGTTGGCACTATATGGGCATCCAAAGATTCTATACTACATATATCATCTAGTATAGGTGTTTACACATGGGAAAAACATAAAATTTTGAAACAAGAAAAAGATTAATTATGGAACTATTGCTATGGGTACCTACAACTAAAGATTGTAACTAGTTAATTGTTAACACCTGAACTTTGTAACTACTAAAATTGTTAACTATGGATTCTAATTATTTGACTCACTCTAGAGGTTGACATGATGAGATAAGACAAAACATAAAGTATAAGACAAGATCTCATTCTCATACAAGAAATGGAGAATCTAATTAATATGAATGCAATAAATAAAAGCAGATCTACTGTAACAACATAAATTAATGGTGGAGAAAAGTTACCTTGAGTGGCCCTTGCTCAAGTTACTATATCCACAAAGTAAACTCAAATAAAACTCCTTGAATCAACCAAACATAGCAATAAATTGAAAACATCTCATTACATATAACAAGATTTCACAATCTGATAAGAATCTCTAAAGATCTCTTATTCATGAAAGCATATCTGGAAAACAAATATTGTTTGTGTAATAAAAACTATCACTATCTAAACATATCCACACACTATATCTACTCCTTGACCATCGAGCCAACTATATAGGTTCGGGGGAGGTTTATTGAAATAAGGACTCGAAACAAAAAACTAATGCAAAACACCACTCCCCTATGAAATAGAGAGTGATAAAGTCTACATAATTGAAAACATAACTAAAAATATGGAGGAAGATGATTAGGATTGGAACTCTATTTCAACATCATAACAAAAATCTGGACTATGGAAACAGTCACATTAGCTTCCCAATCAAAGAAAACTCTTCCTCCCTTCAATAGTCTAATTAAATGACATGGTGATGCACAATAATCCTAATTAATGAACACCTCTATTTCTATAACTATTACGTTTTTCTTATTTTGGAATCTCCCCTGCATTGTTGTCTAAAATCCTTTAGCTATGGGATGCACTCCCTAGTTGTTGTGGGCAACAGTATGATTGATATGGCTTCTTAGTTGCAAGTATTTAGTTCTTCCAACATATACATAATAACAATAACCAAAAATTAAACATAGATCCATACTAAATTTCATACACACATAATCAATCATGTAATTAACAATATATTATGACCATATTTCCATACATCAAAACTAGGTTCAAGTTGCATGAAAGATATAAAAAGATAGATAATATTTAGGAATGTATATGAAATGATTATCTAGAAATGCCTAAAAGTATGAACTAAACAACAAAAAAATAGCTAATATTTGGTCTCATCTACTTACATCAACAAAAAATTTCACACATCTTTGTCTTTGTGTCTTCAGTCTATTTGTACTTGTAGATCTCTGAATTGGAATTCTCAATTGCAAGTATTTAGACATCTTTCATATAGTTCAAAAAGTAAAAAAAACATTGCATTGTTTGATTTTAAAATTGCATCAAAATCATCATTTTTCAGGTTGTGGCATCTTAGAATTAGTCAATTATTCCTTTTAGATCTTTAAATTATATTCAAAATTGTTAAAACATCTTCCACATTGTTGCACACTTGAATTTTTCTTCTCATTATCATAAATTAAAAAAAAATTGGAAAAATATAAATTGTTAAACTATTTTCAAGTAGACCCAAAATCCTTCAACAATACCTTACACAATCAAACTCTGAAATTTCAAAAACCTTGTCTAGGACACAAATGCCCTTAGGGCCTTTTTCCTATTTGGGTGCCTCTATCCTACTATTTTTTGCTTAAATTTATATGATAGAGCTCTCTTAGTGTCGCCTATCTAGATCTGGTGTCTATTTTTCAATTATGTTTACAAAACTTTCTAATTTTGATCATTTGATACATAAGGCAAGTAGAACATGTTTCCTTTTCAAAGATGAAATTTTGATATGGTAACACATGGCTTGCATAATTATAATCTCCCTACTTATGAGTATGATCTAAGGAAATGAAATGAAGTCATTGACAAGCATGTTAGTCACTCTCCCAATATCTCTCCTAATTGTGAGAGTATATTGGCACAAGAGGATGAAATCATTGACACGTTCCTTAATATCATTTTGCCTAATATCCATTCATCTCCCACTTGTGAGAACATTTTGGTGCAAGAAGATGCAATCATCAACAATCTGGACAATCAGAGTTTTTTTTCTCTCAATACCTCTCCTACTTGTGAATAAGGTATCTTGGAGTTAGAAGATCCAATCATTAAGCATCATGAGAATATTGTTTGTTTCTCTCCCAAAAACTCTCCTAATTAGGAAGATATTATGACATAAGAGGATGAAATCATTGATAAATTTCTTTCAAAATATAGTAAGGTGACAATAGATCCCCCCTGGATAGAATATCATCAACAAGAAGTCAAATCCATTGAGGTTATGAAAACACAATTGACTATTATATCTCCTTTGATTATTAGACCTCCTAAAACACCTTTTGGACCTCCTAAGTCACCTCTCATTATAGGACATCCTAAACCTCATGGCCATATCCTAAACTTTGTAAAGCATCTTACTAGTAATCATGTATTGCAACAACCAAGTTATCATACTATAGCTCACACATATAACACTAGAAATAATAAGCTACCAAAATAAACTCTGACACACGTCCCATTGACTCAACCATATCTTCTACCTACACCTAATATCCAAAAGTGTAGTGCTAAGGAATATGATCTAGTTGAGAAACTTCGTAACACTTCTGTTGAGATCTCATTGTAGGATTTAATTCAAACATCACCTGTTTTCCATGGCATGTTGCAAAGTGCTTTGAAAAAAAATGTGATCCCTCCTAATGTGCAACCAAATGATGTGGCAGGTTTGATTGAGAATATGAATTCCCCTAATTTGGACATTGTCTTTCATCAAAATGAATTACCCCCTTTGGAGACACAAAAATAAAATGATGCCTTAATGATAATGACTATTATTAACATGGTTGGGATTAGACATACCCTTATTGAAAATGGTTCATGGATTAACTTTTTATTATAAATCTTCTGGATAAAATTGGAGCAGACAAAACCTTAATTCAACATGTTGATTTATCAATCAAGGGTTTTGATAAGATGGAAAGACAACCACTTGATCTGTGATAAACGTTACCTATTAAAGTCAGTAAGGTTGTGTTGCAAACTCCCATTCATGTCATACCCCATGATCTTTCATATAATCTTCTCTTGGGTAGACCATGGATCCATGAGATGAAAGGGGTGCCTTCAATGCTTCATCGTTCAATGAGATACATATACAACAATGAGGTTTACACGATAAAATTTGATCCAAAATCTAAAAATTGTTAACAAATTGAAATAGGAATGAAGAATCCTCTTAGAACATTGACATAAACTACAAAAGTGGAACCTTTACAAGTTGAGGATAAAGATAAGTGTCTTTCAACTGTGATAAAGTTCTTGGATGATGATTGGGGATTGTTATATTTCACACCTACATTCATGGGGGAATACAAGATTACACAATCAAAATCAAATAAAGAGAAAGAAATTGCAATAGTATCAACACATCCTATCATTGAATCATCAAAAACATCCAATTCCACAATTTCTAGAAAAGAGGAAAACAAAAATTACACATCCACTTATGATGAAGATCATCATGAAAATCCACCTTCTTCAAAAGAAATGGAAGCCATTTATGGAAGAGGTTATGAACTTTTAAAACAACTTGGCTATAATGGAAACCAAGTGAACCACCTTCACAAGTTCTAAATAAAAAATCCCACTCAAGATAGCATTCCTTTCTTTGCCATTATTCTCATAATTCTTGATCTCATCATCACTTGCCGAAGGAGTAATAGGCATAGTGTATCCAATTTCAGCTGAATTCCAAACACAAAACCCTAACGTGACAAGAAAGGATTCCATCATGGCTTTCCAAAAAGAATAGTTTGATCCATCAAACAAAGGGACCTTGACACCATTCTTGTGCACCATCTGAATCTACCTCAAACATTTAAGCTTCTTCCAAGGAACCACAACTATGATACCAATTGTTAGACACATAGGACAACTAAGAGTGGGGAGTGAATCAACTATACATTACAACATTCAAACCCTTATTATGCATCAACATGAATGTAAACAAGTGAAACATCAACACATCAAAAACCATACACAATAGAACACCATATTTACATGGAAAACCCTAATCAAGGAAAAACCATGATGGGGATTAACACACACATATATGAATAAAAACACCAAATACAATAGGCTTGTTGTTGGAAAGGCTCACTACCCAAAGGACTCATTGTCCAGAATAGAAGAGAATAGAAGAAGATTGTTACAAGGAGGTTCACTACATCAAAGTGATGAGTCCATTTGTTAGCCCATTTCCTAATGTTTTTATGCATGTTTAATAGACATTATCAAAAAATCCTTTCATCCATATTCCTATGCTATGTTATCTTTTTATGCTTATTATACAACCTTGGACCTAAATTAGAGTAATGGAAATATAGTTATGATATTGTAGCATTGCATGATTTATATGTGGATATGTATGGAATGTGATTAGAAATTTGTGTTTAATCATGGTAGTTAGCTTTGTGTATATGTTTTGTGGATTAACCTCTTGCAGCCAAAGAAGACATTGTAGCCCACAAAAACTAAAAGTTGTAGCCCACAACCAAAGGAGGACTTGGATAGTGAAACAGGTGAAGTGCTAGAACAAGCTGAGTGTAATAACTACTGTGTGGAGACACCTAATGGATTTAGTCATGCATCATTATGACAATTAATAAGGCATTGAAGAAGAAGAATTCTTTCACTGATAAGATTCTAGATAACTGATTATGTGTTCCTCATTGAAAATCTATTTTGCAGAGTTTTAATCCTATTTGAACTCCTATTTCTTTTTAGTTTAAATTTGAATAATTCAAATCTTAATTATATACTTTGATATCTAGGGAGTTGTAGTTAATGATTTTAGTTAAGAGTTGTGTTTAAAATAAACTCCCTCATGCTTGCATATAGCTAGTGGTTGAGTCTTTAGGGTAGTTAGTTGGTTAATCTCATATTGGTGGAATTTTTGATCAATTACTTATTAGTTTTTAGTTGTAATCTACAAACATGTTGATTGTTCATAAATTCTTTTCTTGAATACAATCTTTGAGCAATATTTTATGTGATCTTTTGGAATATGTCATGAAGGAAGTTCAAGTTGATATGGTTGTGTAGAATCTAAGGAATTAGATTTGGATTTAGTTAAGTGAAGACAACCACTTGAGAAGGCCACTCAAGGTAACTGTTCTTCACTACATTTATAGTTGTTTTATTTTTGTTTGGCAGTTATTTCTATTTATCATTATTTCATAAATTGCATGTAAGTTAAAATAGATTCTCATATTTTGATTATAAGTAATGATTTCTCATGTGCATGAATGCATTCAATTGACTTGTACTAGTACTTCGAAGGATAGATTAGGTTTAGTTATTAGTTTTGCATTAGTTTAAGTAATTATCTAATAACAATAGTTCAACTACAGATTATGTTGTAAGCACCTGTAGCCATTAGCATTAGTTTACTACTTTCATTGTTATATGTTATGTGATTTTCCAACAATTAGAATACCTTTAATAGGATAACTTAGGTAATCTCAAGTCCTTGAAGGCACATATAGTGTAGTACCATCACAAGTTTACAAACCATGGTTGACAATTTAATGAAGTATTTACAATGTTGAGTGGACTATTTAGCTAGTCATTCCTATGAATTGTGTGGTTTCTACCAAGTTTACAAGAAACTAGTTTAGAATCTACAAAAAGAAACAAGAAGATCCACCACAACAACTCTTCACCATCAACAACCTTTAGCTCACTGCCTTCAACAACTTTAGGTATACTAAAAATGTAGACACCTTCTACTCAATGCATCCAGTAGTCTTAGGAATTTAATCTCACACTCAATTCACTACACTTGATAACATTAACATCACACTTCACATATACAACATCTTCAACAATTAGAATTGCTTATATATCATCCGTGACCTCAACCAACCTTGTCTAGGTCAACCTTAATTAAATGTGTGAACCAACAAATAAGTCAACACCAAACACTTCTATTGTGGAAAGAAGTGAAGGTAGACCACACCAAGGGCTAACCAAGACCCAAATCTACACCGACATGCAGCACCATGCTTCCACAGTGCATGAAGCACATTTGTAAGTAACACTAACACACCAGGTCAGCCAAACTTGCATTAACACTACCAAACAATCAATTCACTTTTCACTAGGTCTGAAAACATACTGAAACCATGACACAACATCACATAACATCCACACAACATCACATAATACTCCAACACCATCAAAATATTTAGCAACACTATTGCAACCACCTACAACTGAGAATACTATCATCTTGTGCAACCAACCATACTGCCACCAACATACAACTCACTAACCAACCTTGTGAAACACCTAAACACTCAACACTCTAGGGGAAGGTAGATATAGACAATATTAGCACATTCCCAAATCTGCAAGAAAATAAATGTCAACATGAAGAAATGCGAACCAATTCCATTTCTCCCAAACAACCTTCTTCACAAGCAACACATTGTCACACACATCTTCCATTGTTGCATGATCTAGAATTTGAAGCTTTCGATATAACACCTATGAACACCTTTGATCATCTCATCCAAACTACACAATCACATCTTCAACCATGAATAAATGTAGAGAAAAATGTAAAACACAACTTTGTCCCCTTGTACACTCTCTTATTCAAAATTTCTCAGAAGCACTTGGAAACCAAGTGAACTGACTGCATCATCCACATCACAAACACCTTCTCATCAACACCACACTAGAGATTACAACAATCTCACCATCTGTAACACCAAAAATCTCCCCATCTACAACACTTTCTGAACACCACACTAGAGGTTGACATAGGTTGACATCAATGACAACACTATAGACAATATAGTGCAATAATCTCCCTATTGACATCAATGAAAATACTACAACAATCTCCAACACTTTATTCATTTATCAAGTCTCCTAATTATTCCAGACCACTATTCCAATGTCATCTCTTAAGATCCCTAAGAACAAAAAATGCCAAAACTATGATGGAGTAGTTCTCGAAGTTCATGGCACTTGTGAATGTTTTGTCTAAACCTATAGGAGTATATGGGGTCCCTCCACATATACCTCTCTTAGTTTTTTTCAACTCAAAATCAATTGACCATGACCTTAACAAATGCATTCTTGCAAAAAACATCAATTGACAATAGTGCAAATGTGGCAAGAAGTGTATTTTTCATTCCATGCATCGTGGTACCAAACAAAAGGTTTCCAACACACCCAAGTGGGAATGTGAATGATATATCAAACCTTTATTTATTTTTTGAGTCTCCCAATAATTTCAGGCTACACTATCCCAACACCAACTCTTAAGAGCCCAAAGAGAAAAAAAATCAAAATATGACAAAGTAAATATAAGATTTTGTGGCACCTATGAATGCTTGTTCTAAACCCGTAGGTGGGTATTGGGTTCCTCCACATAATTAACCTCTCTTAGTTCTGGTCAACTCCACACCATTTGAAAATGCCAAAAATGAATGCACTCTTGCAAAAAATTCCATTTGAGAGCATTGCAAACATGGAAACATGCATATCTTGTGTTCCATGCATGGTGGTGCCAAAATAACTATGAAAACATATTTGTATGGGTGGTTGGATGCTACCAAAGGTGTTATTTTTTCCCTAGGTCACCCAATCCTTGCAATCTATGCTATTCCAATGCAATCTCTTAAGAGCCCTAAGACCAAAAAATTTCCAAACTATGATAGAGTAGTTTTAAGAGCTTGTTACACCTATGAATTCCTTCTAGACCTACAGGTGGATATGGTGTCCCTCCACATTAATCTCTTTCATTTCTGGTTAGATCCACATTGCTTGACCATGCCAATAATGAATGCATTCTTGCACAAAGTGTCATTTGAGAGTAGTAGAAATGTGGAAACAAAAATATCTTATGTTTCATGCATTGTGAGGCCAAAATTATTGTCCCAAAATGTCTAATTAGGTTTTTGAATGTTATTCAATGTGTATGTTCATTCCCTAGGTCACTTGATCCTTACAAGCTACACTATTTCAACATAGTCTCTTAAGAGCCCTAAGACCAAAAAAATCCAAAATATGATGGAATATTTAAAAAAATCATGGAACCTAGGAATATTTTTTATAGACCTAAAGGTGGACATGAGATCCCTCCATATTAACCTCTCTCAACTTTGGTCAACTCAACATTATTTGACCATGCCAACAATGAATATATCCTTACAAAAAGTGTCATTTGAGAGCAATGCAAACATGGAAGCAAGAATATATTGTGTTCCATGAATGGTGGGTCCAAGAATAATGTTCCAAAACATCTAAGTGGGTGATTGAATGTTTCTAAAGGTGTATTAATTCCCCAATTTACTAGATCCTTGCAAGCTATGTTATTCCAGCATAATCTCTTAAGAGCCCTAAGACCAAAATATTGACAAACTATTGTTACACCCCATGTGTTATTACCTATTTACTATTACCTTATTTGGTAAATTGCTTTAATATATGTGAATGTGTTATATATATGAATCCTGATGGAAATATGATGAATGAATGTTTGATTCAATTTCATGTTTTATAATGATTCTATATATGAAATATATGTGATGCATGTGAATGTATTTTTATTGGTTAACTACTATTATGATGTACTAAGGTGGATGCAGGAATAGGTTCAAACCTTTGAAAGAGATGGGAAGTATCACTCAGGAGAAGAACTTGGTCTAGTAACCTTTAATTCAACCTTACTGAGCATTCAAACACTCATGCTCTATTTGGTCTTAGTTGAGTCAAGTTAGTTCAGGTAAATGGTAAGTGATTTGTAGTTTTGGTTATGAATGTTTATATTGGTTTATGATCTTGTTTTATGAATGATTAGATTGAGGAATGCGATTAAGTCTTGATGTTGAGTGGAAGTCATTCCTTGTGTGTTTATTGTTATGTTGATGATATATATGCATAATATGTATATATGTATGTGTCTACAATAAACACATACTGTATGTGAGTGAATACATACATGAGTACATGTAGGTATACGCACCTACGCATGCTCATGGACGGATTACTCATATGCATGGAAATACTAATTGGACTAAGGTGACATACACACACACACACATAAACACACACTTTGTGTATATATGTTGATCGATGAATATGAGAGTATGAGTGCTTTTATAAAGGTATTGAAATAATATTATGTATATATATATTAATATATATGTATAAAATAATATAGCTACATATATATTAATTATATTTATATATAATTGTGTATATATATATGTAATGTTATTTGATATATATATGTTTGATAATAAAAAATTAATTTATTTGATAACCATGTGGAATTAGTATATACTAATATATATGTATATATACTATGAAGGATATACATAATATTAAATATATATAATATATAAATGATAGTCATTTGAGATCTTTATAAAGCACAATACATAGCGTTGTGGCTGATAATAGTAAAGCACTTTAAATAAAACATAGGTGCATATATAAGTGTTTCCTTGGTAATGTGTTGTATAGTATAACTTGCACATAAAGCAAACAAAAGGCCAAGTCAACAAAGACTATGAGGCATGCATGAAATAAGTGTTGTGTATACGTTGCAAAAGGAAGTAAATGCAGTTTTTTAGCAATGAAGAAATAGTTTAACCTGTGCTATCTTCAAGGGTGCCAATATATGAAATATGGAGCCGATTTTGTAGTATGTGGAATGCATAAGAAGTATTTTTACTACGTATATGTCTAGAAAAGCAATATATTAGCCATGAGACTCAGTCAATGCAAACTTGGCAACAATATAAGAAGGAATTCAATATGTAAACCAAATAGGAAACTTGCTAATAAGCTTGTTGTTCATTTGACTTAGTAAAAGAGTCTTGTTTTCCCTTGAAACAAGTTGACTCAACCATTTGAATGGTGGGGACTATTATGTGTTGCAAACCTATAAGTTAGTTTGATGATTCATTGCATGGGGATGGAAAGGTGACATAAGTATTAGCTTGTTTGTAGCCTTTGGTTGCTCACATTTTAGTATATATAGAGGTGCCCATTCTGCCATTTTCTACACTTTTCAATTTGATTACCTTGTTATTTTGTTGTATTTTCTATGTAAAGTGAGTTGAGAGTTTGAGATTTAGGAGTTATTTTGTTGATTTGCATTAGTATTGTTGAGAGATTTGGTGAGAAGCTACTAGTGGGATTTGGGTTGTTCTTGGAGGATGTTGCAAGTGAGCTTGAGCCATTAAGCTAGGAGGGAAGAATAATCGATTGGAGCTTTAAATAGGCATGTTGATTTCTACTCCTTTGTTAATAAGTTGGAAATATTGTTTGTATATGTTGTCATGTTTGGAAATATTGTCTTTATGTGTGTTATGATGCTTGGATATGCTTGCATGTCTCTTGGTACATTCTTGTACTTGTGAAACCTTTCTTTTTGATTTATACTTACATAAATATTTATACGAATGTATACTATTTATACTATGCATAGCCTGTAAATACTATATGTAGTATGATAATACTCTAGGTGCATAGTATAAGATAGATTTTTTTGAGATACTTAGTAGAAATGCCATTTTAATGTGAGTTAATGGGAAGGTTATTCCTAGCATTAGGATAATCCATGGAAAAGGGGATAACCTTAGAATAAAATACTAATGGTCAATAAAAATCAAGCAATTATTGTGGTGAAATAGATGACCCTCACTTGAAGTACTATGTGATGAATCTTTGGCCATAGTAGTGTAAGTAGCCATCATTTACACTATTAGTTCACTGTGATCCAATTTACATTCTAGGTTGTGAATATCATACATGTAGAAGTAGACTTCATGATAGCTCTAGATATGTAGGACATATCACTATGCTCAGGAAAGGATATATGAAGGATGAGGTTACCAAAACAATCTCTTTGTCAAAGGGAGAACCATCTTACCAAGTTTGGTAGATGTGAAAGGGATCATAGTAAGCCCATGGTTGGTGGAAAAATGCTTGAGTGATGCTCTCGTCATGCAGTTAGCAGCCAAGATTTGGGAGAAGGACATTCTGGACCATTTGTATTTCTAGTTCATGTAAGCTTGTTGAAGCTATGTATGTAATCATGTGTCCATCTATATGGAAATTGTAAATGTGAGGTTATCTTGAATATATTTATGTAAATTGAAATTATCATACTTATATTATTGAAATGATTCTTTGATTATGCAATGGAAAAGTTTGGAATGGTTATGTTTTAAATGGTGCATTTATTATTTAAAAGAAAATATTTTTTTATTACTCATTATGTTAGATGCATAAACTATTCACTTGTGGGTCAAACATAGTAATATTTCTAGGTAGAACAATGGGAATGTTACACATGGTATTAGAGCTACTAGGTTTAGCTCTAGAACCTATGTGCTCACTATGTTTCCAATCCAAATTATATGAGTCTAATGTTTAGAAATTCTTGTGCCAGGATGGTGTGTCTCAAGATGAATGTAAGCAAGTCAATAATTAGAAATGAATGATACTGATGGGACAAGAAGGAAAGAGAAGACCTTACCATTGAGGGAACTAATTATGCCAATGCCATTTGGATGAGTGATACTAATAATTTCAATCATGCCCTTTCACAAATCAATCAAGAGAGGAGAAGGATGAGAGAGGTTTCCAACTTTAACTTCTTACCTTTTGTCTCCCCGACCAAGTGAGACTCTTTACCACTTTCTAGGGATATTCCCTTAGAATGTAGTGTTAGTCCAGTCATGATATTTAGGGATCCTCGTGTTCTTCCTTTAGTGAAAGTTATTGTAATAGCCACAAGTGGAAAATCAGAGGGTTATGTACCTTGAACTACATGCATTTGGATAGATCAAAGGGTTGTTTCCCTTTTGATGATGTATATGAGAAAAAATCTAAGGGTTATACCCCACGAAGTTATGTATCAGGAAGTGAATTTGAGGGATACTCTCCCTTAGACTATTTGAATAGTCATTCTGTGTGAACTCAAGGAAGTTGAAATCCTTTTTTATTATAATAAAAAAAATGTTTTGGCAAAATTTGTGAATGAGTTCTTTTACAAAATTTCTTATATGAATGATAGATCTTTTGGAATGTTGTTAACATTGAGAAAACCTTCATAGATCTAATTAAAATGAAACCTCTAGATATAACTATTCTTGGGAAAAATGGTTAGGACAAGAACTAACTTTAGGGGAATTAAAAAAGTAGGTCAAGGTGTTGATAATGTCGAAGCTAAGTTGGATCACATTCTACTTATCATGGATAAAAATAGAGAAAGAATATGAAACCTATAACATTAAGTTAGGGGAAAGGAAATAGAGGAACAAGAAGTCCCAAATAAAGAAGAAGAAGTTCCCAACAACGAGGAAGAAGGGGAGAATTCCCATGATAACACTCAATATAGTGATCATGAGAATGATAAGTCACAATCTCAGACTAAAGGAACCAAAAGGAAGCAGTTGGAAAGTGAGTTATCACGTGACATGAGAAAGATCACACCACCAAAATTTGAAGGTAGTACTACTAGAGATGTGGTGAAAGCATGACTTACAAATATGAAGAAGTATTTCAAAATTAGAAATTACTCTGAGGTCACTAAAGTCGTTTGGGGAGCATTTTAGTTGGTTGGTGAAGCATCCAACTAGTGGATGAATAAGAAAATGGAGCTTGGGCTTAGTTACTTAAGTCTCACTTGGAGTGAATTTGTAGATATTTTCTAAAAGTGATGGTCTCCCCAACTCTTCTATTACTAAAAGCTCATTGACTTCTAGAACCTGAGGCAAGGTGACTCCTTAGTGAATGAGTATTGGGGGAAGTTCACTCAACTCCTAAAGTACATACCTATGTACCAAAAGGATGAGTGATTTTGTATAAGGAAGTTTATCATGGGTATTAATGTACAAATATGTGGTGAGGTAGATGTGCACAGTCCATATACCATAGACTTGGTGTATGAGAATGCAATTAAGTAGGAACTAAGGCTTAAGTCTATCTCAAAATACCAAGAGAGAAATAAAAAGAAGTTTGGTTGGGCATAGACCAATCAAGCTCCAAGGAAGCCTAGTGAAGGGAAAAGTTTTCAAAAGAAAGGGGACAAGGGACCCAAAAATAATTGGAATAGACCAAGGAGAGATTGAAGGGGAAACAATAAAATTTTTAACAACTTCAAAAGCAATGCTGGTGGAAATGAAAGTAATTCTAGAAGACCTGTGAGGAGGGGACCAGCCAAGGGATGTTATACATGTGGTGGGGATTGCTATGTGAGTAATTTTCCAAGAAATCCATCTAGGACACAACCACATGGTAACTCTCTTCCACCTCAAAGAGTTGCATTCTAGTAAAGGATTCATGCTATAGTGGATAATCAACTAGTGGAGTACTAGATTACTCTAGTTGAGGTTTTAGGTTTTTTTTTTGGAATTCCCATTTCAATTTTAATAGATATTGGTGCCACATAAAATTTTATTTCTCCTAGAATAGCTAGTCAAATGTCTAGAAAAGTTGGCTACATGGAAAAGTATTGGGTTGTAGAATATGCAAACTAGACAAGAGTTGAAGTAATTCAATGTCTATTTGAAGCAAGGATTGAACTTCCAAGTTTCTCAATGGAAGTGAATTTGTACATAACTCCCTTAGGTTCTTATGATGTCATCTTAGGGATGAATTAGTTATAGAAACATAGGGCCAAAGTAGATTTTCATGCAAAAAATGTTGAATTCTTAGACGATGTACATAATTGGGTGTCATTGCAAGGAACACCTAGAGAGTTGAGTTATGATAGATCATATTCATTGTACAGATGCATAGGGAAAAGAAGAAAGGTTGTCACCTATTTGTAGTAAAAATGGAGAAAATTGAGGAATGCAAGGAGTATGTTTCTCAAGATGATGTAGTATATTATGGACCTCAAGGCTCCCAAGATGTTGAAGAAGGTGAGGCATTGGAATATGGAACAACGGATATGGAGAAATATCCTATTTTATAGAAATTTATGGATGTATTTCCAAAAGAATTACCTGGATTTCCTCCTAAGAGGATATTTGATTTCTCCATCGACATAGTTCTAGGGTTGGAAACTATATATCAAAAGTACCTTATAGGATGACCACAATTGAATTAATGGAGTTAAAGGAAAAAATAGAAGAGTTATTGTCTAAAGGACTGATAAGGCCTAGTGTTTCACTCTAGGGAGTGCCAGTGATCTTTGTAAAGAAGAAAGATGGTACACTACACTTATGTATTGATTATTGGTCGCTTAACAAAGCAAAAATAAATAAGTATTTGTTGCCACATACTAATAATCTATTTGATTAGATGCAAGGAGTGATAGTGTTTTCAAAGATTGATCTACATTTAGGATATCACCAACTAGGAATCAAGGATGAAGACATTCTCAAAACATATTTCAAGACTAGATATGGTCATTACGAGTTCACAGTCCTACCTTTTGGGCTAAAGAATGTACCAACAACATTCATGAACCTAATGAACAATGTATTTAGGGATTTTTTGGATAGGCTTGTGTTGGTATTCTTGGATGACATCTTAATCTACTCCAAGAATGAGGAGGAACATCTCAAGCATCTAGAGATTGTTCTTCAACAATTAAGAGAGCATAAGTTATATGAAAAAACTCTCAAAGTGTACCTTCTTCTAGGAGGAAGTACAATATTTGGGTCAAAAAATTTTGGCTGATGGGATTTCAGTTGATCCAACAAAGATAAAAGTTATGTTAGGGTGGACGGTGCCTAAAAATATGTTGGAAGTTAAAAGTTTTATGGGTTTGGTTGGGTATTACTGTAAGTTTGTTATAAACTTTTCAAGAATATCTTTTCCCATCACATCATTGCAAAGGAAGGGGAATAAGTTTGAGTGGTCTAAGAAATGTCAAGCAACATTTGACCAACTTAAGGAAAGGTTGACCATAGCACCGTTAATAAAGGTACTAAATCCAGAAGGTAACTTTGTAGTTATTATGGATGCTTCAGGAGAAGGTTTAAGAGGAGTATTGATGCAAGAAGGGCAAGTCATAGCTTATGAGCCAATAAAGATGAATACCTATGAACAAAATTATACTTCACATGATTTGGAGTTAGCAACAATTCTCCACGCATTACAAATGTGGAGACATTATCTGTTGGGAAAACGATTTGAACTAAAGACTTATCATCATGGTCTAAAGTATTTTTTTACTCAACCTAATATAAATTCATGTCAAAGGAGATGGTTGGAGTTGATATCTAATCATGATTTTAACATCAATTATATCAAGGGGAAGGAGAATTGGGTTGTTGATACCATAAGTTGTAGGAGGCATATCTCTTCGATGATACCAATCCAAACTGATTTCAAGGATCAAATGTTACAAAAATATAAGGGTGATGAGTTCTATGAACAATTCAAGCAAGCACTCTCAGACAATCCAAAATATCGAAGGTATAAAGGATATCACTTTGAACCTAATGGTTTATTGAGATTTAGGGGAAGTATTTATGTACCTAAAATTAGGGAATTAAGAACCATGGTATGGAAATAAGTTCACAATGCACCATATTTAGGACATCCTGGTGTAACCAAGATGTTGGCCAATATAAAGCCATTATATTTCTTGAAGGGTATGAAAGGGGATGTAATGAGATTTATAGAAAGTTGCTTAGAGTTCCAAAGAGTGAAGGTAGTGCATCATCATTCTACAAGTCTTTTGTATCCACATTAAGTTCCAGAAAGTAAGTGGCAAGTTATTAGCATGGATTTTGTGCAAGGTCTCCCAATGTCAAGGAATAAGCACAATGCCATTCTAGTAGTGGTTGAAAATCTTACAAAGGTAGCTCACTTCATAACATGGAATCTAACTAATGGAGATCCTGTAATAGCACAAAATTTTATTCAATAGATATTTAGATTGCATGAAATTCTTGAAAAGATAAATTTTGATAGGGATGCTTGAGTGACATCTATATTTTGGAAAACCTTGTTTACTTCACTTGGGACTCAACTGAACATAAGTTTTTCTTATCATCCAGAAATAGATGGAAAAACTGAAAGGGTGAACCAAGTATTAGAGGACCTACTAAGGATGTATTGTATGGATCAACAATACAAATGGGAGGATTAGGTCTACCTCTGGTAGAGTTTGCATATTATAACTCCTATCATTTTGCAATCAAGATGGCTTTGTTTGAAGCATTATATGGTAGGAAGTGTTGAACGCCTATAAGTTGGGATAAGCTAGAGGATAGGATAAGCCTTGGGCCAAAGATGTTATCAAAAATGGAGGAACAAGTTGGAATTATAAAGCAAAGGTTAGTAGAAGCTAATGATAGGCAAAAAAATTATGTTGATTCTAAACAAGTGCCTATGAATTTCACAGTAGGGGATAAGGTTTTGTTGAGAGTTAAATATCACAAGAGTTCTCTCAAGTTTGGAAAGTCACCCAAACTAGATCTGTGCTATGTAGGTCCTTTTGAGGTTCTTGAGGAAATTAACCTTGTCATGTGTAGAATTTCCTTGTCGCCAACTCTTGCTAGGATGCATAACATCTTTCATGTCTCATATCTTAAGAAGTATATACCAAAAAATAACCATGTTATTGATTGGAATGATTTACAGGTACATGAACTAGGTGTGGTAACAATCAAGCCTCTCGAGGTGCTTGGAACATGTAATCTCCACTTACATAACAGAGAGGTTTTGCAATGCAAGGTCCAATAGGATTAGTATGCAAAAGATTTTGTCACATGTGAAGACTATGTTGAAATGAAGAAAAAGTTTCCACAAGTCTTGCTATATTTTGAAAACTCTTGAAAATAATAATGTTTTGTGATGTTGTGCTTTATGTTATGATCCTATTTAATACTAAAAAATATTCAGGGATGATAATTCACAAGGGGAGGAATATTTTACACCTTGTGTGTTATTACCTGTTTACTATTACCTTGTTTCATAAATTGCTTTAATATATGTGAATGTGTTTTAAATATGAATCTTGATGGAAATATGATGAATGAATGTTTGATTCAATTTAATGTTTTATAATGATTTTGTATATGAAATATATGTGATGCATATGAATGTATTGTTATCGGCTAACTACTGGTATGATGTACTAAGTTGGATGTGGGAATAGGTTCAAACCTCCAAAAGAGAGGGGAAGTATCACCCAGGAGAATAAATTGGTCTAGTAACCTTTAAATCAACCTTACTAATCATTCACACACTCATGCCCTAGTTGGTCTTAGTTGAGTGAAGTCAATTCGGGTAAATGGTAAGTGATATTTAGTTTTGGTTGTGAATGTTTATATTGGTTGCAATCTTGTTTTATGAATGATTGGATTGAGTAATGTGATTAAGTCTTGATGTCAAGTGGAAGTCCTTCCTTGTGTGTTTATTATTGTGTCAATGAGATATATTCCTAATATATATATATATATATATATGTATGTATGTATATATGTATGTTTCTATGATAAACTCATACATGTGAGTAAATACATACATGAGTATACAGAGGTAGACTTATCTACACATTCTCATGGATGGATTACCCATATGCTTGGAAATACTAATTGGACTAAGGTGACATATATGTATATATACACTTCGTGTATATATCTCAATAGATGGATATGAGAGTGAGTGTTTTTATAAAGGTATTAAAATAATATTATGTATATATAATATATATATTAATATATATTTATATATAATTTTGTATATATATAGGTAATGTCATTCAATATGTATAGATGTTTGATAATCAATAATTAATGTATTTGATAACCATGTGGAATGAGTATATATTAATATATATGTATATATATTACAAAGGATATACATATATACATATAAATATATAATATATAAGTGAATCATTTGAGATATTTATAAAGCAAAATACGTAACACTATGGCTGATAATAGTAAAGTGCTTTAAATGAAACATAGGCACATATATAAGTGTTACCTTGGTAATGCATTGTACAATGTAACCTGTGCATAAAGAAAACAAAAGACCAAGTCAACAAAGACTATGAGGCACGTATGAAATAAGTGTTGCTATGTATACATTGCAAAAGGAAGTAAATGTTGTTTTTAGCAATGAAGAAATAGTCTAACTTGTGCTATCTTCAAGGGTGCCAATTTATGAAATGTGGTTCCAATGTTGTAGTATGCAAAATGGATAACAAGTCTTTTTACTATACATGTCTAGAAAAGCAATATCTTAGCCATGAGACTCAGTCAATGTAAAATTGGCAACAATATAAGAAGGAATTTGATATATGTAAACCAAATAGGAAACTTTCTAATAAGCTTGTTGTTCATTTGAATTAGTAAAAGAGTCTTGATATCCCTTGAAACAAGTCGACTCAACCATTTGATTGGTGAGGATTGTTATGTGTTGTGTTGGTTATTTTTTTAAGAACCAAACTGATCTTTAGAAATACCTATGGATTTTTCCATCTCCAATTATCAGTAACTCCAAAGGGATTGGCCAATGAACAAATAGAGGTTGCTAAACTTCTATTCCTACTCTTTGGGCTCTGTAAAAATTGTGAGGGTGATCCCACAATGTATACCTAAATACTTTTCACAATTACAATCAAATACATTGTTAATAACAAATATCTCTCATGATACCACTCAATAATATACATCACGTAAGTTGGTAACTTACATATCAATGTTATATATATCAAGTATGAGAGACAAGACTTTGGACACAAAAGAAACAACAACATTATTCCATTAATTTAAAAAAGACCGAGTAGTTAGTGAATAAACACTGTAAATGTAACACAAATACTCTACATGAACCAGTGTTTTTATCCTAAGCACGAAGTCAATACCAATCTATATAACCTGATAACAATTTAGAAAGTAGCACCTATACCCCAAGAAATCCTACATTACAACATACCTCTGTGACGTTCATGATTATTACTTACAAATATCCTAGCACATAGTTCTTATAAGTTATCAATCTCATACAAACACTTACATCAATTCATTGAATCTATAGACATGGAAAATACACCGACATACTTGATCCCGATTATTAACACCATTTCATCCTAAATCATCCCTCAGTCTAACCATTTAATTAAATACCCTTATTTGATTAAATTCATTAATTTTATCTCTTAATTAAATAAATCATTTTATTTAATTAAGTCATTCTCTTTTGTTAATAAAATCAATCTACCCGATCTAATTAAACCTATGTCCATATTTAATTAAATAAATCAATTTTATTTAATTAATCTCTAAGTTCTAACTATTAAATTAAACCTTTCTTAATTTAAGCTAACCAATCATCCCCTTTAGTTAAATAAAACAAAATATTTATTCAACTAAGTCTAAAATCACATTCTTCTCATCTTTGATTTAAATCAACCTATAAATCTAAGTCAAATTTGTCACATAATATAATCTCTCATTAAATTAATTAACCTTTGATTAATTTAATCCTAATGCATGTCCCATCCTCTAGCTTTTGCCACTTGCACATGAAAACAGATTTAATTCATTTGTTAAATCTCTATTTTCTCTCAACATAGCATAATAGAGGAATATTCTTCCAAATTTGAAAATCCTTCAAGTGGACTTTCTCCTTCCAACAAGACATTTATTTCATCTTTGCATTGAGCCAAGTGGCATTTAAGACATTCATTTTTCCCTGTCACATGTCATTTCATAATTTTTAAATTCCACCTAAATGCATTTATGGGCACATTCATCATCCATCTATCTCTTGACAAGTGGCACCTTGCCATTGGTTGAAAGTTAGTCCCACATTGCTTCGTTTTGGGAATTTCTCTAACTTGTCATTCTATAAATAAGAGGCTTCTTTCCTCATTTCATCATCCACAATTTGATCAAAGTTATTATACTCAAATCCATACTCAAGCTTTAGCATTTTCATCCATTTTATCAAAGCATGGCTAGGTTATTGCAGGTTTTCTCCATGGAACTCATTTAAAGCAATTTCCAAGTGGATCACATCTTCAACAAATCATCAAAGCTTGCATAGGAGTTGGGAAAGGGCCAATTTCCACATCAAATTGGCACCAACTCCCCCATAAGATCAAGAGTTTGCATATTCTCAATAGGATTTAATCTATTTCATGTTTTTACATTTTATTCTTTCTTTCATTTCTATTTTGAATATGGTTAAATGAATTTTATGGGGAAACTTGGTCTTAACTTGCATTTTAATTCTCTAATGTGTTTTTTTGTTGTCTATTGCAGGTATTAGGATCTTGGTTCACACATTTGGTGCTAGGAGGGTAGACCAAAAGTTTAAATCACATTTTTTCATCAAAATTTTGTGCTTTTTCTGTTTTTGTGTGTCAATAGGAAACTCCACTGCTAGCAGACCAACATCGCAGTATAGAACCACTGGTATCCTAGTGTCACCATATAGCTCCACTGCAAACTCCAAACAACAACGCTCAAGTGTTCTCGCCCAAAATTCAAAATCTCAAACTGCACTGCTGGGTCTATTCTTGCACATTGGAAATTTCAAATTTCAAACTCCACCGCTGATCAAAAGAGTGATTCCTTCACATTCTTTGTCCATGTTGTAGAGCAATGCTGATTGGTAAGCGGTGCTATATAGCACCACTAGAGGGCTTTAAACTGCACCGCTTGTGTAGAATCCAACGCTAAAGGGAAGTAAAAAGTCAAATTCATTTTTTTTAGGACTGTGCCATTTTCAATTCTAATTATTTAGGTTATTACTGGCTTTTTTGACTTTTTTTTTGCAGATCTAATTGATTTTCTTGTAGGTTGGCTTGATTAAAGGTGAAGGAGAAAAGAGGCATAATGACATCATTCTTTCATGATATCAAGTGTTTTTGAACACTTTAGTGTTTGTTTAACACTCTTAGAGAACTCGCAATTTCTCTTAAGAATTTTTTTTATCTTTCATGCTTAAGACCTACTATTTTTCTTTTGGGCTCTAAAAAGAACATTTCAATTTTTGCTACAAAAGGGCTTAAAAATAAACTTTAGGACACAAACTCACAAGATTTGGTTTAAGGATTAACAATTGAACAAGGCTAATTTTCACATTTCCTTTGGTGCTTAAAAATAAGTCATTATTGCCTTGTGGGTTTAAAAAGAACATGTGCTACTTTGTTTTGTAATTGCTTACTCAGGAGTAATACCTTTAAAAATATGTATGTGCTTCTCTCACGCCTCATGGCGATCTTGAGAATCAAAAGGCTTTTTGGTGGTTTTAAGTTGAGTAAAGTAATTACCTCCACACTTCATTTTGGGATAAAAATTGATCACATCTTGCGAGTGTGAGTGGAACATATTGCATGTGTTCTCTCTTTGTTTCTCAACAAATATTGATCAAACTACAAACATGTTTGCTCACTTTTGTTTATCTTAGAGGGCTTTCCTTGGGGAAAAATTACTCACCCAAGGGAATGAACCAACCGGTAACACACTAAAGCCAAGTATATTACCAACCAGATATAAAAGTGGGTACTAGAACAAAGGCCAGTATCATGTGGTTGGTCTTGACAAGAAGGGAAACAATGGTCTCTCGCTGCATGGGTCAATCTCCATGAACAAAAAGTATGAATTAAAACCCTTGTGTAGAAAGGACAAAATCCCTATCTATTTGTTGGTGCAAGAATGGTCATTCTGAAGCCGCCCCACACTTTTATGGCTTTTAGTAGAGATGGAAGGTATACTGTGGGAGATTCATGGGTATTGATGCTTGGTTACTCCAAAAGAAGTGTTGAGCTGTGGAGGGGAGCCAGTGGGGTCAAGCATCTAACCATCCATTGAAAGTAAGCATAGTTGGACTTGTCCAAGTGGGGACTCAACAAATATTGTCTCAAATATCTATAGGGTTGTACTTTTTCTTGAAATCAAAACACATTGCTTGATCAAAAAAATTGGAAAACAAACATTTAACATGAGCATCAAATCTCAAAACCTTTAGGAGAAGCAAATATCCTTGAACAAATTCACATACCCTTGCTTGCCCTTGGGATTCATATCCTTAGAGGTTTCTAGGCACTTGAATTTTTTCTCAATTTTCTCCTACTAAATTAAACATTAGGTAACTCTTGCTTTGGTTTCCTCGATTTCCACATAATACACTTTGTGGGATTAGAAGAAATTAAAACATTAGACATCTAGTTTCAAAACTTAATCAAGAAGTGTTTGTAGTAAAACAAAGTCATTAAGCAAAGACTAAAAACAATTGAATCCCACACATGTGTCCCAAATGATTTCACACAAGATCAAGATCAAGAAACCAAAGGTAAAAGCTCTTAGTCCAAAAGATCACCAAAAACATCTCTCAACACTATACAAATTCAGATGAAGACTTCTTTTTAACTTTTATAGAAGAGCTTCAAGAAATAATCCAAACTTGTATGAGTTCTTTTTTCAACAAAATCCAAATCTTTTTTGGGAATTTGCACACCTTTTCTAGAGAAAAGCATGTTCTTCAAAACTGAGGTCTAGTAAGCATCTTTTTTAGGTAAACATAGGATCAAAATCCAACCTTCATCCATCTTTTAACATCAAAATCATCTTATCATCAATTCTTTGAAAATATTGGAAAAATCCTTCATGTTAAACTTTGGGAAAACCATTTGAAACAAATCCAAATCATTTTGTTTGATTAGATGTGTGTAGTTGCATCCTTCTCCACATATTTAGTCAAATTATCAAACCTTGTGGATAAATTTATCCCTTGATAACATCCAACATCTTGGGGTTTAGGAGTTCATAATCCAAAATAAAAACCCAACCAAAATCATCTTGTTTGGTTAGGTGTGTTTACATGAATCCTTCTTCTCACACTTAGTCAAATTAGCATCTTGAGGACAAATTCACTCTAGGACAACATCTAACCTCTTAGAGTTTATGATTTCACAATCCAATCTAATCCAATCCAATCTAAATCCGAAATCAAAATCAAACATCAAATCCAAGTCCTAAATTTTAACATATCCTTCAATATTTCTCAAGAGTCCTAATCATCCACATCATCCATCTTTCATTTCACCATCATACTTTCGATTCTTAAAACATCCTAAATTTTTTGTTTTGTACCTAAAGTTAGATCAATCCAAGGAATTAGAGATTCATCTCCCACATTCTTGAAGATTGATCTCTATTTTATGGTGCAAACTAGATCTCAACACAAGAGGAACATGGAAGCGAACAAAGAAAAATCCACTTCAAGTGACCTAAGCCAAACAAATTCCAAGATAAATCTGGTTGGATCAAGTAATCCTCTAACTAGCTTTCCTTCATCATCAAAAAATCCTCAAGAGGAAAGTCAAGTAGAGGATATCACTAATAGTGCCTTTGGAATGACAAAAGATGAAATCACTGAGATGGTCCAAAACCCAAAGAATCACAAAATCATTAACTTCATTATGAGACTCAATCCCTCACTCTACATGCTTGAATTAGCAAAACAAGGGGCTAAACTCCCTTCTAACTTTGATGTTAGTACCATCATGGAAATAGTTTTTGGGGTCATGCTCCCGATTTCATCCATGCTCCCAATATCATCTACACCTATATTCCAAAGCATCATTCAAACCATCCCCCAAATCACATCATCCATTGCTCCAAATCAACCCATTGTCAACAAAGGGAGTGCATTTCTCAATGCATTACAAAAAAACACCCTTGTAAATAATCAAGAGTTGGGCATGAACACCATCTTGGGGAAATCCATCCCACAAAATCCATCACATTTCCCCCTCAACTTTCATGATCCTAATGATCCATCATCATCATTTTGCACAACACCTCTCCCCATAACCTCACAAGGAGAAGGAGACATATTTGGACCAAGGGGAATCTTTGATACTAAATCTACATCATTCCCCCAAGGGAGTATGCCACTCACATTCCCACCACTTCCTCCCTTTCCTCCAATATCAACACCACCTATTGGTTTAGGGCTTCCCCCTTTATCAGATATCAATCAACAAAATCAAATCAACCCATTGATCACTAATCAAAATATCTTGTAATCGACATCGCAACAATAGATGACAACCATCCCGACAATGCAATTCACCACCATCACATCATCAACCATCCCCTAGGTAGCTCAAAACATGATCTCCCAAGGACCAAGCATATCAATCACACCATCCACCATCACAATCCCAATCATCAATATGACGATACTGCTCACCACAACAACAAACACTATACCAAATCTGCCGCCACCACCACCACCACCACCACCTCCAACACCAAACACAAATGTATCAAGCCAATATAGCATTGCATTGCAAGCTACTCAACAAGTTTCCTATCAAAAGTCACTTCAAAAAATCAAAAACTAACAAGTAGTGCAAGTCGCTTAAGCAATGCAAACTGCTCAAGCAATGCAAGCCACTCAAACCGCACATGTCGCTCAAGCAACACAAGTTGCTCAAGTGGTGCAAGCCGCTCTAGCTGCACAAAAAGAAAAAAAAGATTCTCAAGACCAAGCCCTATTACAACAACAACAAGTTTCTTAAGCAAAAGCACAAGCTCAAGCACAGGCCCAAGCAAAAGCTTGAGCCAAATACCAAGCTCAACAGGTGCAGGCACAAGCACAAGCACAAGCACAATACCTTGCACAACAACAAGTAGCTCAACAACAAGCATACTGACAAGCACTAAAACAATACCAAGAACAACAAGAGGCAACTCAACTAGCAACCCAACAATAAGTATTATTGGTGCAACAACAACGACAATCTCAACAACAAGCACTATTAGCACAACAACAACATGATAAGCAACAAGAATTGTTGATACAACAACAATTGCAAGCATATTTGGAACATCATAATCTGCAAATACCATCTATCAACACAAATCCACCCATCCATCCACTGGGTGAACCATCACAAAACACCTTCATCCGATCCCCTGATCTGCAAAATGATGTAGCAACACAAATCAAGTTACTCTCACAACAAGTACTTGACCTTCAATCAGGGAGAACCATAAAAACACCAAGCAACTTGTGTCCTTATCCATTTGATAGCAGGCTTGTGATGAAACCATTCCTGAAGGGATTCAAGATCCCCAAATTCAATAAATACCGTGGGATGGGTAACCTTGAAGATCACATTAGGGAATTTCAGGTTCATTGCATGGAAGTCACATATGACAATACTTATCTGATGCAACTATTTCCTAGAAGTTTGGCTGGCCATGCCATGGAGTGGTTCTCTCACCTTCCTCCTAGCATCAAGAAGTTCCCAAAAATTGTGAACACATTCATTAAAAATTATGCATATAATATTGGTATGGATGTCAATCTCGAGGAACTATCAGCTCTTAAACAAGGAGAGAATGAATCATTTACTTCTTACAACGATGGTGATCCAAGGCCAATAGGAGCAAATGGGTCATGCCAGAGGAACAACAAGTGTGGACAATCATTTCCAACCTCGACAGAGCCTTAGCATTCCACCTCAAGGTGCAAGGGATCACCACATACAATCAATTGATCCCTAAGGTGCTCAACATTGAATGAGCCCTTATTTCACAAGGAGGGACACCCACATATCTAGAACAACAAAACAATCACCCATACAACAACTATAATGAGAAACCTCGTACATGGGAAAGGAAAAAAAATGTAACAAACGATGGCATGGTTGATGCTAAGGTCATAATCAATGCTCCAAGGAAAAACAATCAAACCTACCAACAACCACAAAACAATGATTGAAACAACATCCAAACTAACATGGTATCTCAACACCAATGAAACAATAATTAGGTTAATAACCTAAATAATCAAGGGGGACCACCCTCGTGAAACAAAAATACCACCAAGTGGAAGTACATGGCCCTTGGAGAACCACTCGAGGTCATCATGGAGAAATTGATAAATGAAAACCTCATCAAGGCTCCCACCTATGAGAATTACCAAGAACCAGAAGTGAAACCACCCTAGTACAACAAAAACCAACTATATGACTTTCAAAAAATCAAAGGGCACACCACTAATAGTTGCATGAGGTTAAAAAAACTAATCTAGGACCTCATTGATAAAAAAATCATAAATGTGGAGTAGCCACTCAAAAACCAAAATCTCAAAATATACACGAATCCAATGCCTAATCACAACAATAAAGGGAACAACAAAATGATAAGGGGAAGGGAACATTCAAAAGTTTCAACCATGTATACAACCATGCCATTACATCCCTGGACGATTATTGTTCATTTATCACCATCAAGGGAGCACATGTTGATCGTGGAGTCACCACAAGAGGCAAGAAAATCACCATTGTGGGGTCATCTTAGCCCCCTAAAGCACCCGATTCCAACCCAAGATCTGTTCCTACTGGTTATAATGTCATTGATCAACTAAGAAGGACCCCAACTCAAATCTCCATCATGGAGTTACTGAAGATATCGTCGGCCCATAAAAATATCCTTAAAGAAGCCTTAGCCTCATCCACGGTCTCTGTAGATCTTGACATCAAACAATTCCAAGCTATGATCAGGAATATCATTACACCAAATCTTCTCACAATTCTCCGATCAAGACTGCCTTGCCCAACCATCTCATAATCGCGCACTTAATTTGGAATTCTTGGTATATAAAAACAAAGTTAAGAGGGTTTTGGTGGATGGAGGTGCAAGTTTAAACATTTGTTCCCTTAAGCTAATAAAGAATCTGGGAATTTTTGAAGATACCATTGACAAAGGAAAGGGCATAACAATCAGGGTGTACAATGATCAAGAGAGAGTGTCTCAGGGCACTATCCTACTCCTTGCCCAAGTGGGGCCAATAATAATGGAAACTACTTGCCAGGTTCTTGATGTTGATTTTCCTTACAATATTCTCTTAGGATGCCTGTGGATCCATGGGATGCAAGTAGTCGTATCAACCTTCCACCAATGTGTTAAATTCACATATCAAGGTTAGGAGGTCACTATACATGGGGATCTTGAACCATTTTCTTACTGCAAGAGCTTAGAGGCCAAATATTACAAAATCCCCCAAGTGCCAAAAAATTATGAAGGCCCATCTACCCCATACATTGATCTAGCCACTCTCACTTCCACTTCTACGACAAAGACACCCACCATCCCTGTCATCTCAAACATCAAGGTTATTATCCAGGATAATGGAAGTGGGCACTAGACTATCCCAAAGAATACTGTCATGGTAGGAGAGTTACCACAATCTCCTAGGTCATGGGGACAACCACAATCCAACGATGCTTCATTATCCCAAACATTCATAGCAAGCTCTTCCAACTTCTCAAGTTGGGGAGATCTAGGCAGGGAAATAATAGAAGAGGACCCATCTCATCTTCTATATCAAGATAATAGACCAACAATTGACCTACTTGTGGATGACAACAATAAGGGTTTACAAATGATGCTCGAAATGGGTTATGATAGAAACAAAAAGCTTGGCCAAAATAACAACATGCTTCTAATACCTATTATTCTAAATATGCGACTAAAAAATCTTGACCTTAGATGTACCCCTTCGAGTATAACCATACATGGTCAAAGTCCTCCAGTTAGAAAGGTCAAAAATCCTCCTCAACAATCAACAACTACCCTTAGCCTACTTGTGTCCACTAGTCATGTCATAAACAACTTCACCTTCAATATAACTGATGTATGTAGTAGTGACGAGGACCCCATAACCATTTTTCTAATGCTTTTTGAAGACACCTCCCTACTCATGATTAGAACACTATCTTATGAGTTTGAAAACCAAAACCATGAAATCCATTTAGTCTACCCACAACTCATCAATTATGACCAACGAGGATCGCCAATTCTGGACACATTTGAAAATGATGAGGTGCTCTTAGAATTCATGGGACTACGACATAATATTCCATGTGGGGATAATAAAGAAGGATTCATCATCGAGTTGGACACATAGGCATACTATGGGGAAACGATTGAATCCCTCAGTTGAAAAAGTGAAAAAATGAGAATAATCTCTAGGTCCTTGAGTGAAAACCACACTATGGCACTCTTCGACCCAAAAATAGTAAAAAGAAAGGACACATCCAATGGTGAAAACCTCTCTAAGGCACCTGAGGATGGGGGATTCAATCTTCCTCTTAGAGCTCTCCATCAGGAAAAATTAGTAGTCCTAGCCGAAAAAAGCAACCCAACCAACTTGGGAACAGAGGACACACCACACATCACATTCTATGTAAAATCATTACTATCAGAGGAACAAGAGCTCCTAACAACCTTCTTGAGAGAGAGACAGGTTAATTTAGTATGGAGCTATGCCGACATGCGAGGGCTCGATCCAAAGATTGTAGTCCATCACCTAGCAGTCTACTTTGAAGCAAAGGCCGTTAGATTAAAACTCAAGAAAATGTAACCTTGGATTGATTTATTAGTCAAGATGGAATTGAAGAAACTACTGGATGCATGATTTATATGGCCAATAGACTATCCAAAATGGGTGTAAAATCTAGTTCCTGTCTCAAAACTTGATGGAGGCATCTGAATCTACACGGATTTTAGAGATCTACACAAATCATGTTCGAAAGATGATTTCCCATTGCCTAACATTGAAATGATAGTAGACATGACAATGAGACATGAAATGCTTTCTCTGATGGATGATTTCTCTAGGTACATCTAAATAATTATTGCTAAAGAAGACCAGCACAAAATGGCCTTCAGTTGTCCCTGGGGAACCTACTACTAGAACATGATGCCATTTGGCCTAAAGAATGCTAGAGCCATATATCAAAGAGTGATGATGCTAATATTCCATGACATGATCCAAAAAACTATCGAAGATTACGTTGATGACATACTAGAAAAATCTAGAAAGAGAAGAAATCACATAGCAACCTTGAATGCTATTTTCGATAGGCTAGAGGAGTACAAGATTCATTTAAATCCAAAGAAGTGCGTCTTTAGCATATAGTCAAGAAAGCTACTGGGATACATAGTGTCAATGAGGGGTATTGAAATAGATCCTGCAAAGGTAAAAGCAATCCTTGAGATGGAAGCACCCAAAACATTGAAACAATTAAGAGGCCTCCAAGGAAGGCTTCAGTCCATCTGCATATTTATAGCACAACTGGTAGATAAAAAAACCCAAATTCTCACCTACTTCACATGGGAGTAGCGTAGAAATAGGATGACAAGTGTGAGGAAGCCTTCAATAAAATCAAAGAATATCTGCTCACATTGTCGGTCCTCATGCCATCGATCCCAAGAAAGCCACTAATTCTCTATGTTTTAGCAACAACAACCCTAGGTGCTCTTCTAGCTTAGCACGATAAAAATGGGATAGAAAGGGCCATCTATTACATTAACCACACAATTTTTCGGGCATGAGCTAAACTACTCATTCATCAAAAAAGCATGTCTAGCAATAGTGTTCACTTCACAAAAAATTAGACATTACATGTTGGCACACAAAATCAACCTCATCACCAAGATTGATCCCCTCAAGTACTTACTGTCAAAGGAAATTCTCATAGGAGGGAAGGCCAAGTGGGTCATGATTCTATCTTAATACAACATCGATTATGTGGAATGAAAAGAAATCAAAGGTCAAGTAATCACATATCAACTTGCAGAAGCACCCATGTATTAAAAAAATCCACTCATATCAGAGTTTCTGGATGAATCCATATTCAATCTTAGCATAGTCGACCATTGGAAACTCTACTTTGATGGTTCATACATGCAACATGGATCAAGAGCTGGTGTTTTCTTCATCACCCCACAGGGGGACTGTATACCTAGATCCTACAAGTTGGCATTCCCCTGCACTAATAACATTGCAGAATATGAGGCTTTAACCATATGTCTTAGAATAGTAGTGCAGTGGCACATCATGGCCCTTTGAGTATATGGAGACTCCCAGCTGATAATAAATCAAGTGAATGGTGAATTCCAGAGAAAGGATGATAAGCTGACCCCATATAAAAAGTTGCTAGAGAGCCTCAAAGAATCATTTATTGATATCACATTTGAGCAGATTCCTAGAGCAAACAACAGAGCAGCAAACGCCATGTCAACAATTAGATCCTTGCTAGATATTCCTCTTAATGTCCCAAAGCGTGAATTCTTGGTAGAGCAACTTCTCGTACTCGTATTTGAGGTACCATAATTAGAATTTTTGTGTAAAATTGTTGGTCCTGGTGATCCCTGGTACAATGACATTTATACCTACCTGCAAATAGGTGTTGTACCTGCTAACTTACCCTCAAGCCTAAAAAGAACCTTTATTAATAAAGCATCCCAATTTGTCATCCTAGGAAGTACCCTTTACTGTAAGAGCATAGAAGTAACCTTACTACATTGTTTAAACACTGAGGAGGCATTGACTGCTTTAACTGAGTTGCATAACAGTATTTGTGGTTCACACTTGAGTGGAATGACCCTGGCCAAGAAATTGCTAAGGATGGGGTATTATTGGCGTACAATGCAAATAAAAGCACACGACTACGTCAAAAGGTGCTTACAATGTCAGTAGCATGGGGACCTCATCCATGCTCCAACTCAAGAACTTCATCTTATCATCACACCATGTCCCTTTTCGCAGTGGGGACTCAATCTCATTGGAAAGATAACTCCCAACTCATCTAATGGTCACAAGTTCATCATAACCACCATTGAGTACTTTACCAAGTGGGTGGAAGCCATCCCCATGACATAATAACTAGAAAGTAGATATCAAAGTTCATCCTGAACTACTCAATATGCCGATACGGTGTTCCCCAAGCTATTATCTTAGATAATGGGACACCTTTCAAGAATCAGGAGGTTCATGACCTATGTGAAAATCCTAAAATCCAACATCACTTTTCCACTCCGTATTATCCCCAAGGCAATGGCCAAGAAGAAGCCACCAATAAAACCATTATGAAAATCCTCAAAATGACAATTAGTGATGCAAATCGTGGCTGGCATCTACAACTAAATCCCGCCCTCTGGGCCTATCGAACTAGCATCCGCACACCAATAGGTGCCACCCCTTTCTCCCTGGTCTACGAATCAGAGGTCATATTACCCATTAATATTGAGCTTCTGTCACTAAGAATATCACTATAGAACCTCATCATAGATGAAGAATACCAAGTATCAAGATTGAATGAACTGGAGCTACTAGATGAGTGGTGTATAGACACTTTAAATCATTTGCAGGTCTATTATAACTGACTCAAGAGGAGCCATAAAAAGATCAAAAGTAGGACTTTCCAAGTTGGAGAATTGGTGCTAAAAGAGAATGCAAAAAACGTCCCTAATCCAAAAAAAAAGGAAAATTTGAACCCAACTAGTTAATACCATTCATCGTCACAACAAGCTACAAGTTAGGGGCATATTAGTTATCAACACTCGAAGGTGAGCCTTTGCAGGAGCCCATGAACTGTTCCCATCTGAAAAAGTTTTATGCTCGAATCTTTCAAGCTGTAGAACCAAAAATCCAAAAAATTAGAAAATGTCCTAAAAAAATGGTTACCCTGATGAAAACCTGGAAAATAGGCATCTTGGTGACAACAAAAAAATCAAAAAAGAAAAAATAAATCAGAAAAAGGATTAAAAACAGTAAAGAAAAAAATTGTCCTCTAGTGAAAACCACTTCAGTGGCACTTTGGGCAAGTACCTTGGTGAAAACCTGGCAAACAGACGCCTTGTGTAAATAAGCACTTTCCATCTGCTAGGATCTTTGCGACTTGTTCTACATCATCCATCCATCAAGCTTCCATCATCCATCACATTCCATATCTCCATTCATCACCCATCCATTCGGCATTTGCATTATAGCCTGGTCCTATGTTTGTGTTATGATCCCTCCTATTACTACTCGACCCATTCTCAAGGCTAGTTTTTACTGCCTTTATTAGAGTAGTTTATTGCATCACACTGGGGGCATGTTCTTATTAGATAGAATTCATGTATATTCTTGAAGGTTTTTAAATCAAAAAATCAAAAAAACCAAAAACATCAAAAAATCAGAAAACCCAAAAACATCATAAAATCATAAAATCCAAAAACATTCAAAACATATCAAAATCCAAAAATAGGTCAAAAAGTCAAAAATTCAAAAATAGAGTCATCTTGTCAAACTACGGGTCTTTGAGCCTTGAATGTAGGCAAGGTTGATCTATGATCATCCCCCGAAAATTTAAGTCAGTCCTCTAGGAGTCCGTCACAATAAACTGGTAGTCCACCTGTTGAACTATACGTGTATAACATAGGCAAGGATAATCTATTGATCAACCCTCAAGGCCCCTAGGATAGGTCTTTAGGTTAGTATCTTGGTCAAAATCTCAAAAAATTCCCAAAATGTTGGAAAATTTGAAAAATCTCAAAAATACCAAAAACAACCTCAAAACATAAAAAAAAACATAAAAAAAATTCAAATATTTGAAAAAAATCCATTCATCTCATCTCGCTTTCATCCACAATAAACATCACTCATAATAAATCAATCATCATCCCCAACCTTTGGTGAAAAAGTCAGAAACAAGCATGGCAATTCAAAAGTGAAAACTCAAACGTCAAAAGTCAAAAGTCTAGGTCAGCACATAAACAAGTTAGTCAACTCTTTGTATCAATAGCATATCATCCAATTAGTTCCATTTAAAATCATTTGATATCGTCATGTCCTAGGATGAATCCTTCCTACAATGGACATCAACATAGTTTAGTCTTGGCAAGCAGTCTTGAAGAACATTAGCTTGTTTGTTTGCTTTATCTTGGTCTACTGATTTATCTTATTGCGCTCATTCCAAGGACCTCTCAATGAAATCCCAAACAAAAGGATTTAGAGAGATAGGAATGGGGCAATGATCATTATCTTTTTATCTTTTGTTCTTGTTGGATGTCTTTGTAAAATAACCTTGGCGAATACTTGCTTTATTAGGTGTGTATAGAAGGTGTTTTAGATATCTTGTTGACCACATAGGAAGGCTTGCCTTTTTTATGTTTTGGTTTGAGATGTTTGAAGTACCTAAAGTGCATCCTAGTAAGACTTTTGTATGTTAGGTGTGAACAAGGAGTACTCCGATTTGATTGTTTAGTCAAAGTCCATCACACTAGGTACAATGCCATCCTGGTTCTTTATACCTTGATGCATCATACTTATCTGTGTAATCAAACGTAAGGTAATTAGCCCTTTGAAAATCCCAACTCCTCGGCAAGCAAATCATCATCATCATATCTCATGTCTTTTTGGCATCTTTGGTTTCTTCTATCTCTAGCTTTTCATGCTAACATGGTACCATGATAGTTAATCAAATCATTAGCATCATTGCATTCATCCTACATTCAAAAAAAATGAACACATTACAAATTGCACATTGCACATTACATATTGCATATTGCATATCATATAGGAAATATTAAAAACACATAATAACATTGCATTTTCATTATTACTCTAAGCATCCCATGAATCATTACAATACATTCATTTCACAAAAAAATAAAAGGAATCATCCCATATCATAAACATTATTTGCATCCATCATAGCACTAAAACATATCATCCCATAGGCATCATTTACATCATCCCATCTCATAAACACCATCTACATCCATTATATCATTTTCACTCATTCTATCGTAACATTGCATCCATTACGCTATCACATACACATTATATATCATTTGCATCCATTATATCATATCATAGATATTGTCATAAACATCATGTAAACATATCATCATCATATTACATCATACCATCCATCATTGCATAATATATATTTTTTACTCTATGCATTTGCATATCATAAGATTTTCACCATCCATACATAATCATCATAAAAAGTGCATAAAAAGATACTGAAAAAGAAATGCATCCATTCATAAACATCTGCATAATCACTGCATCACATCATAACATCATAACATCATACATCACATCACATCACATAGAATAAAATCATATAAGAATCACATAAGATAGAACATCATTGCATAGCATATAGAAATAAGATTATCCATAATGCATAAATAAGATAGGACATATCATATCACATCAAAATCATCATCTCATATATCATCAAATATACTATCATGGTACAAAAAATTCGATCAATGTACATGTGTATGTCCATAAGTATAATTGTCCCATCGGGGTATCAAAATTGAGCCCGTGGAGCACAAAAAGAATCCTATCTCCAATAAAAAATGAAGGCCTAGCCCTGTTGGTTGCTACCTTTGCCACCTGCTCTGTCTGTGACCCTTTCTAGGTCTATGGCTTGTCCTCTGGGAAAAGTATGGAACTCGCGCTACTCATAGTACAACCTCGTAGTAGTATAATCTATAATAATCTACCTCCTACATGACCTCCTTGTATGCCCGAAGTGATATTGTGCTCTGAGAGGAGGTAGCCATACTCTCTAACTGCTGCCAGTGGCTCATCTCAATTGCTGCCTATAACTTTGTGGCCTACCTCTATTGCACCGCCTGGTCTCACTTTGCTCTGGCTTGATCCCTCTCGGGCGTCAATTCTTGTATCCAGACCTGCAACTACAGAATCTGCCTATCTCTTGGATCTGGCTGTAGGGGAGGTTACACATGGGGCTAATCCTAATCACCGTCTTTGGGTGGTGTCACAACTCGATCCAGATGCCCATCCTATCCATCATGCTGCCTGTGGTCTTGATCCTGTATCGGGACATCTTGGTGGGGCTGATTTTGTTGATCCCTGACTGGTTGATCCAGTGGTGTCCCACCATTTCCCTGATCCTGATCCCCATCTCTCTAGCCTCATCTTGCTCCCCTACCTCTGGCTCTCTGATGAGTAGAAGGTATACCTAGAACTATGAGTCTAAGTGAAGGCCGAAACCAATCTTGGTATGCCTGTGTGGTCCTAGGATTTTCCTGTCCCTGGTCATATGGCCACAGCCTAGCCACTAGCTGCATAAAACTATGAACTACCTCATGGGCAGGTATGTACCAACCCTAGGAGTCCTAGGTCATGGTACTTGAGAAGATGGCAATATACTGGTCATCTAGCTGATCCTGTGTCTCCCCAAACTGTCTCTGGACCTTGCCCAACAGGTACATCTCAATCATTGTATGCTCTCACACTTGCATAAGTCTGTCCTGGTGGGAAAATAAAAGCTACTAGACATCATCAAACCAAGTTGTTTGTCCAATGTAGGGTTGCCATATAAACACTCGCATATCATCAAGGACCCTCCTCCAGTGAGGAATCTTGTGTTGTCCTGTGTGGGTAAATGAAAGACCCCCTCTATATCGCTAGACTATTGGATCATCTGGATCCATCAAAACTGTAACAACTTGAGGATGAAGCACATGGATGTGCTCCCATGCCTAGATATGTAGGAGTGTGACTCACACTCCAAGTGCTCTTCCATCCAAGTAGGAAAACTCGTGAAGATCTCTATAAAGAGAGGCTATCAGAACTAGCCCCCATGCAAACAAAGTTGGTCATCGCCGGACCATGCACTCCCAAGCGAGCCCCCATCCAAGATTGAAATATCGGCCTCGCCAATCTAGTGCGACAAGACCCAATATAATCGCTATAATGACCAAGCGATAAGGTGAGATGATAGACATGTGGCACTCCATTTGGATCTGACCCTCACAGAATACAATTTGTTCAATGTCCATAATGGTATAACAGGCCTCCCTCCTAACATCCATGTCATAAATAACTCACTCGAAGTGGATAGGCAATCTCAAGATCTTCCACATGTCCTCTAACATGACTGTGGCCTACCTATAGGAAGGTGGAAAGAAGAGGTCTCACTGTGCCACCTCTCAGCAAGATCTGTCATCATGCCCAAGTGTGTCTATATGAGTGGTGCATAGGCGATATACCAAAGTCTCATCTCTCCTAGGCGCTCCTACTCTCGCTTGGTCAAATAACTCAAGAGGCTGAAAATATCTTGGGACCTATGCTCACATGAGTAGATCTCCCTCGCCTCCTCCTACATCAAGAAAGTCACTGTGTTAAAAATCATCAAAAAAAAAATCTTGATCGTGGCTTGTCCCGACATCCTGAAGGAACTCCAGCGTTGCTGCCCGTAAAGGCGGTGTAGTTTGTAAACTTCAAACTGCACCGCTAGAGTCTTCAAACTCCCAAATTGAACCTCGTCATCGCAGTTTGGGATGGCCTTCAAGTTTGGCAGAAAACCCTAAGTCTAAAGTACATCATGGTGGTGCACCTTTCAAAGGTGGTGGAGTTTGGAATTTGGCCTTAAACTCCAACCTGCACCATGACGTTGCAATCCACGATGGTGACAAAATTTAACACCGAGCGACGCAGTTTAAAAAATTGAGTGGCATTGTTTAGCACTACTCCAAGAGACCTAAAATTTAAATGTAATAAATGCATGTGTAAATCAAAATAAGCTCGGGTGAAGTTGACTCATTGGTGGTCCAGTACTAGGAAGCCTCTGATGCATCCGAACTCTTTCAGAAATGTGCATAGGGAATTGTTGTTGCTCCATCTCGCCAAGGTGTCAGAGCTCAAAATTGCAGAATCTCTCAAGGGTGAATGTGAAAATGAATTGGAAGTGGCCCCTCGAGGCCTATTGAAACCTAAAAATTAGGGTTTTTTGACCCCGTTTAGCTGTCCTATTAGGGTTTTGGTTTGTCGATCTTATTTTTTCCCAACCAAAGGCCATTTAATACCTTTTTTGCATTTTATCTCTCTTTTTTTTTTGACCTCCTGGAGCCCTTTTGGACCCGTTGGGAACCTTGTCCTATTTTTTCGCGAGATCACCCAAAAAGTTGAAATTTTCATTCAATCTCTCGAGGGGGCAGTATATCAACATATTTCTCTTGTTGGGGTAGCAGTGGGGCAAATTTTTAAAATTGAAATTTTTTGGCTTTTGATCAAGACAATTTATTCTTTGAACCAACGCAACAAGTAATTTGCTTCAAAGAGGGGAAAAATGTAGACATGGAAAATATACCAACATACTTGATCTCGATTATTAACACCATTTCATCCTAAATCATCCCTTAGTCTAACCATTTAATCGAATACCCTTATTTGATTAAATTCATCAATTTCCTCTCTTAATTAAATAAATTATTTTATTTAAGTCATTCTTTTTGTTAATCAAATCAATCTACCTGATCTAATTAACCTTATGTCCATATTTAATTAAATAAATCAATTTTATTTAATTAATCTCTAAGGTCTAACTATTAAATTAAGCCTTGCTTAATTTAAGCTAACCAATCATCCCCTTTAGTTAAATAAAACAAAATATTTATTCAACTAAGTCTAAAATCACATTCTTCTCATCTTTGATTTAAATCAACCTATAAATCTAAGTCAAATTTGTCATGTCATCTAATCTTTCATTAAATTAGTTAACCTTTGATTAATTTAATCCTACTACATATCCCAATCTCTAGCTTTTTCCACTTGCACATGAAAATAGATTTATTTCATTTATTAAATCTCTATTTTCTCTCAACATGGCATAATAGAGGAATATTCTTCCAAATTTGAAAATCCTCCAAGTGGACTTTGTCCAAGTCCAACAAGAAATTTATTTCATCTTTGCATTGAGCCAAGTGGCATTTAAGACATTCCTTTTTCCCTCTTATATGTCATTTCATAATTTTCAAATTCCACCTAAATGAATTTATGGGAACATTCATCAAAATGTGCACATCCTTCATCCATCTATCTCTTGACAAGTGGAACCTTGCCATTAGTTGAAAGTTAGTCCCACATTGCTTCTTTTTGGGCATTTATCTAACTTATCACTCTATAAATAAGAGGCTTCTTTCCTCATTTCATCATCCACAATTTGAGTAAAGTTATTATACTCAAATCCATACTCAAGCTTTAGCATTTTCATCCATTTTATCAAAGCATAGCTAGGTTATTGTAGGTTTTCTCCATGGAACTCATTTAAAGCAATCACCAAGTGGATCACATCTTCATCAAATCATCAAAGCTTGCATAGGAGTTGGGAAAGGACCAATTTCCACATCAAATTGGTACCAACTCCCCCATAAGATCAAGAGTCTGCATATTCCCAATAGGATTTAATCTATTTCATTTTTTTTACATTTTATTCTTGCTTTCATTTCTATTTTGAATATGGTTAAATGAATTTTATGGGAAACCTTGGTCTTAACTTGCATTTGAATTCTCTAATGTGTTTTTTTGTTGTCTATTGTAGGTATTAGGATCTTGGTTCACACAAAATCAATAAGCAAGCATGAAACTAAACATTGATCATATAATGACAAAAACAAATGAAAGAAATTCTTGATTACTTTCAATCATAACTCATAACACAAATACAAGGAGAGATAATAATCATGAAACTGATATTGCTATATATTATAAATGCTATATCATTATCAATCTTACATGTATAACTATGAACTCCAAAATAAACTTAAAACAAAGACTCTAAAACTTGTTTCGTATTATCTTGACAAACTAACAGTATTAACTCAAAAAAATTCAACTCCCATGCTACTGGTCCTGAATTCCTTCTTATAGAGCTGAAGGATCAAACAAGCCTCAAACCAAATATCACACATGTCATGATCCCATTGGAATGCTTGCAACAATATTCCCCTTTCAGTTATACTTGAGTCTTCAAGTGGAGAAAATAAACATGAGGCAGAATTAACCTCAGCTCTTCATGGAAAACATGTCCCACCTCAAAAGATATCATTAGTTTGTTACAACAGTTACAAGATATTCCCCATGTGTTCAAAATGCCAACTATGGGAGAATCAAAACAACAAAACTTACGAAGCAAGGCAAGGAAATTAAAAAAGAGTCAAAATTTGTTAATCCACATTAGCACCATGTGCTATTCATTTGAAATTAAGGAGTGAATAATATTCTACCATGTTATACAAAAATCCTAATTTGTATTGCATTTGGGCTATGTATTATTCCTCTCCTATCCATTATTCTCCTTATTCAATGATCCACACACAAATTCACTTTGTGTATTTCTCCAACCAAGTGTTGTATTCCTCCTCAGTGGGCCATTTAACATTCAATAAATACTGCACCTTAGTAATATACTGGGAGTACCTTGTATCAGTCAAAATCATGGCTTCCTTAACAAATATATCCATTTTTTATTCAATTTCCACCATTGTATCAATGTTTGAATTGAGCAACATGTAATCGGTGACAAACAAAGTCATCATAGCCGCTCCAAGCATTCCTCCCAAAAAAAAATTCCAAGTGTCAAATGGGTGCAATTCACCTTTAGAATTCAATATTTGAGGCATACCACGTTCCTCCATCTCCTTGAATATTTTCAACTTACTCTAAAGCTGTATACCCAACTTTCCATGGAAGGTAGTTATCTCATTTATTGAGTCAATAGTTTTCAAGATGTCGGGAATATTTGCAAGTGCCTTAGGATCCTCATTCATTTTTGGCGTCATTTCTTTGAAAGCATTTAACCTAGCAATCCAACTATTCTATTCATTCCTAAAGGCCTCTTGTACTTGCAAATACTTCATATTTGCCTCATGAATATTTTTATACGTGGCCCAGAAATCATTAGCCCTGTGGACCAACTTGGTCACCCTGTGCTTCAACACATTCTCAAAAGTTTCATTGGCCACCCTAACTATTTCCAGTTTGGCCTACTTGAAATTTTCCTTCTCAGTAGTTAACTTTCCTTTCAAATCATCAATTCTTAGGGCCAAAGTCTCCCTATCTTGTGTAGATGTATCAAATGAAGAAGAAGAAGGCTGAGTCATTGTTTTTTGAGTAGCTTGAATAGTGGATCTCATTTGATTCAGCTCATTCAAGGCCTTATTATATTTCTTAACCAAGGATTCATATTTTTTCTGAGAAATATGTGCAGTATCCACACTAAGCATTGCAACAAATATAGTTAACTCAACTACTTGGATAGGAGTTATGTCAGTAGCTCTCTTAACCACTAGTGAACCAATAACTTCGTTAATAGGCCTAGAAACCTCATGTTTACTAGTATTAGGTTCCATTGACCAAATTTCAAGGGTATGCAACTTTGGACTATATCTAGAACCAAATAATTTATCCTCAAATTGATCTTTAGATATCAAAGCTTGAGGATCTCTCCTAACTGCATCATATGCTATGGAAACAATGATGGTACATCCTGGTAACAACATGATTCCACTATCTTTAACAATTATTTGAGCTTCAGTGGGAGTAATAGCTACAATTTCAGCCCTAATTTTCTATTCCTCTGCTTTCTCAGCTTCCTCCTGATGAGAAGGGTCAACATTGACTCACTCTAATTCAAGTCTCTCTTTTATTTCCTTACTCCACTATTGAATCATAAACTCCTAAAATTCTTTGGTCTATACAAATTTATCATCAGCCAAAAACTCATCACACTCCCTAATCCTAGAATCATCATCATTTTCTCTGTCATATTGCCACTTGACGATCCTTTCAGGAGGAACATCTAAACTATGAGTTTCTTCAATATGAGGAAGGGGAAATTTCTGCTCCACCTCCTCATTTTATAGCATATGTTTTTCCATTTGTTCCTCCTTGACCTCTTGAACATCTATAGGTTGTTTTGGGATATCTATATCTTTTTTATGTCATTATTGTTCTAAGAGGACTTTGGATTTGTCTACAACTTCCTTTACCTTCACCTGAAACTCACTAGATTGACAATCCCTTATCATATTAAAGACCCTATCCAAGGGGTTCATAATTACATTGTATGGATTGATGTAGAAGTCATTCCTTTTCATAATCTTCTCCTCAAGGTTTGTCATAGCTTTCCATTCTCTTTTCCTAGCCACAACAACCTCATCAGTTGCCAGATTTCTTAGTACATCATCTCTATAGAAGAATTCATGATGTATGATGCCTAAGCCCTTTCTTCTTCTTCCTGCCACAAATCCTTCTGGATCTAAAACTCTAATCTCATTGATAGGAATTTTGAGATTATTCACCATAATGCCCAATTTTTCATACCCCTCAGGGGTAGTGATCTTGAAATAAGAAAAAGTGCATTGGGGATGTATTACAGTGCCCTTTCTGACCTTTCTAAACATTTCATAATCCATAACATCAATTTTCCACATGAGCTCCATGAAAGCCAACCTATCTGAGAGATACAAGGGTAGAAAATGAGGTGCCACTTTAGCTCCATAATCCCTGATCAAAGTGTACTCAAAATGTAGAAACCGGTTAGCCCAATTGTGTGTTGTTTTAGAGCATTCTACATCCTTTGGGTGCATAAGAATTTTGATTTTTGGAGAAAGTCTTAATCTAGGTGCTACACCCAATGACTCTAAGATACCATATCTTACAACATTGGCAAACAAGATGTAGTTGGAATTGGAGCAATCTTGATCCCAAATTTATGTCCACATTTGTACAGGGATAACATTATTCTCACTATCCTAAACTTTTAGATTTAATTTCCTTTTCCACTCATAATCACCTTCCCATAGGAGCATATGCATCAATAAAGAGTAATGGGGAAGAAAAAAAGGGAGCATCTCCTTTTTCAAATTAAGAAAGTCCTCATGCATTCATTCAACAACAAAGTTAGCATAATCAAAACCGGTGTTTCGATTATAGTCTTGTATATTTTCTACCATCACCAATAAATCATGAGCTATCCTAACTTCCAAATCTTGAGCCAGTACTTGATTTAAAAAATAATAAGTTTTTTTGAAATAATCTACAAATTCCTCACACTCAAAAGGCTCAACATCCTTACTAGTAAATCTTTCCCTACTCCTTCTGTGTCGTACAAGCAATACTTCTTTAAATGCACATTTTCTCTTTTCATATTCAACATACAAGTCAACTCGTCTAAAATTTGTAGTGTAATTAGGAATTAACCCAAATACATCTATCATCTTATCCTTTGTCACCTCCAAAATTATATCACCATTTTCACTTTTGATTGTCCTGTCAGTAGGGTTGTAGTTCCTTGCTAGCTCCATCATTAAATCAACTTCTAAAAACACATTCAGAACCACCAACCTTCCAAGGTTCAACCTCCATAAATAGTAGGTAGGTTCACTATAATTTTTCCTATTGAAAGAATATCGAAACAATTGCCATCCACTCTAGGGTTGTTTTTCACCAATTTCACTAGCATTATCAATTAACCTAGTGGTCACAACAACTTGTCCTATGGTCATTTTACCAATTTGTGACCCTCCTTCTTTGACACCTCCAGAGGCCTCTTGGATAATTTTTTATGTTGCTTTCTTTGCACTTCTAGACCTAGTGGACATTACAGGAGTACTTGGTGAAGGGTTAGACACAGACACTAACTTAGGCTTAATTTCAGCTGAAGCATGCTAAGTTTTAAGTCTTTTAACCCTCTTTTTTTTGGTTTCCTTTCCAGTCTAACACTAGATTCACTAGGCTCTTGGTCACTCGTGCTTGTAGTGAAAATAGAAACTAGGGTTCAAAATTTCTTACAACCAAATAAAACCATTCACAATTATGACAAGACAAAACATTGCTATTGAACATGACACCTTTTTTCACAATTTAGATAGTGCTCAATCACCAATTGAAACTACCATAAATGAATAAATTTCTAATTCCCTCAATTTTCCTACCAAATTTCCAGGGTATTCACTTCACTACTTCACTTAGAAGGAGATATTAGTTTTTCTTACCCAGGTGATGAAAGCAATGTCACTCTGGTTGCTAATAACTTCTGGAGCTTTCCTCACAAATTATTCTACTTCTAGTATTCTTTTTGCTAGCCAATGAATTAGGATGCATGATAAACTAGATATCTACTTTCTGTTACGGCCGAGAGGGGAGCATGTCACCATTAATAGTTGATAGTAAGCTCACGCAAGTGAAATGACAATTAGTCTTTTTGATTTAAACCTTGATCATTGATCCTTTAGCTTTAAAACTATATCAATAGTTATTGATCCACCTCACCACCTTCTCTTTTGTTTTATGCAAATTACTTAGGATTTTTCCATGTTGACTCTTCATGTAGTGGTTGTTTCAAGTCGCTGATTTACTTTATTATTTTCCAGCTTTATCAATGATGCAAGTGTTTTATGAGATAAAATCTCAACCCTTAGATCTATGGCCAGTTTCTCAATCACATTCATCTCCATCGCTCCTCGCTAATTCAACTTTTCACCTTGGATTTTATTAGTGAAAAGATATGAAAGCACTATACTTTGGCACATACACCTGCATAAACAATTAATGGCACAAAAAGATATTGCAAATAAGATGTATTCAAGTTTTTTGAGATAAACCTTCATAAAGGGAACCGTATCACTCATCCCTCCTCATAATGTTTGCAAGAAATTAGCAATGAGAGATTATCCTAATATTATTACATATCACATATCACTAATAAAGAACTTAGTACTCAAAACAAATCTGTGAGATGTGATGCAATTGGTGAGTACATATCGCATATCGCTAATTTAAGACAATCACTTCATAACATATTTGTGATAAGCGATGAACAATATGATCATAAGGCCATAGGTCATCGTTCATCGCTATTAAAACTCTAAGAATTAAAAAATCATTAGCGATAAGCAATCCCTTAAGAACCTCGCTAATCGCTATTTGCAATCAAAAGCTTAAGGAACAATTCACAATGAGTGATATCAAAGAGATATCACCTCATCGCTCATCACCAATTTAAAACATACATTTCAAAAGTGATCAGAAATGAGTGATAAACACATAAGGTTGATTGAACTTAAGTGAAAACCTTTAGGGACATTGATGCAGGAGCACCTAGGAAACATTAGTCAGTTAGGAAGTCTAGAATGAAGTTTTGTTTTTGCAATGTTATTTTGAAGGTCATGTTGACCATTTAGTTAGCATTTGAGGTTTATGAATAAGTATTGATCTGTTGTGATCAGTAGAATAAGAAGTGAAAAGGATGGGTGAGTTTAGTAACTCATCTTGTTTAGGTTGCTAACATTTGGCAAAAGTTGGAAAACACAGTGGATTTTATAACTTTGGCCATTAGGTTATGAATAAGTCCGACCAAAGAAGATAACTGATTGTGGAACCCTATTTAAGATGTGCCTCGACCTGAGAGTAGGGTTGGAAGTTTAGACATTGTGGTGAAACTTTGTGAAATTGAAGGAAAAACAACGTTTTGAGAGTTATTTTCTGATTTTTGCTTCAAATAGAGCTTTAATGGATTAAATTTTTTATTGTTTTGAATTTAGGATGTAGTTTTGTTAGGATACAAGATTTTTGTGTCATTATTTAGCTTCTTTGTTCATTTTTCAAGTATTATTTGTAAATAAGTTTGATTCCACTCTGTTACTGGTCTGAACCAGGCAATTTGGAGAAAATGGAGTCCTAGACTACTTTCCCACCGTACAAATTGTACGGCCCTTTGGGAATAGTGACTAGACTCCATGTATGTACATATGGTAGGTTTTAGGGCTTGTGTGTGTACAGGAGCTGCTAGCAAAGTCTTTCCCTAGGCGAGCTAGGAGGAGTCCGGCTAGGGTAGGCAAGGAGTGTAGAGCACATAACTTGTAGGGGTGATATGGTTTTGATGAATTTCCTTTTTGAGAAGGTAGATGTGAGTCTTGCCAAGGCCTAGTGGTCAGGAGGAAGCTCCATCAACTCTTTTGGTGAGAGAAATACCTGACAGTTTGGAAGTAGCCAGAAAAAGGCCTAAAAACCCTAGTTTTTGCCCATCTTCAAGTGGAAGCGTTGTACGAACAGTGGAGGACTAAGACCTCAAAAATATTTGAGAGGTGGGAAAATGGATCAGGAACACCAAGGAAAGAATTGAGATTAAGCCAATTTTCTCGGAGAAAGAGGCCTAATTGGGGCTCTAGGGCTAGTAGCCTTTTCCAACCCTAAATGAGGGTTTGATGAAAGTGATGAGAAGGTGGAGTATGGTGAACCTTCAAGAATCCTAGGAGGATGTTATGAAGCTATTTGAGACACCTTTTCACCCCTGCAAAGACCTAGTTGAGTGTTGAGGTAATGTTAGCCTTTAGGGCATATTAAAGGCTAAGGAAGAGCTAGAACTAAGGCACCAAGTTTGGTTTGGTTGATTGTATGGTGATGGTAGTGGGGTTGGCAAGATGAACCAGGGGAAACTACACAAGCAGTAGGTCCTATAGGTTAAGGTGGTGGAGTGTGACACCATAGGGGTCTTCCCAAGCAAGACCTAGAGTAGGAATCTGTGATTGATTCCTCCAACCCCCTCCCTATCAGATTGGTATCAGAGCAAGCAAAAGATTTGGGATAGAATAATATATGTCAGAGGTTGAGTCTAGTGGTTCTACCATCATGGTTACAAATGCATAATTGGATAAAATGGTTGAAGGATAGGAGGAAGACAATAGGTTTTTGAGGGAAAGAATAGACCAACTTGAGCAAGCATTGAATGATGCGCAGTTTGAAGGAAGGATATTAAAGAAAGAAGAGGTTGCAGAGGAAGACAAGATCCCTGAACCTGACCTTGTTTTGAAAGAAGAGCCTTTCTTTAAGGCATTGAAGGCTTTGAGTGGAAAAGAACTTGAAGGAATACCACTGTTTAGTGGAAAAATGCAAGCTGATCTAGTCATGGATTGGATAGAGGGAATGGAAAACCATTTTGAATGTGATGGATTCACTGAAGTACAGAAGGTAAAGGTGGCCAAATCAAGACTAAGAGGTTCTTCCTTGATATGGTGGAATTTCATTCAGACAGAGAGGGAAAAGGAAGGGAATGGTTGCCAAAGTGAGAGAGGCATACATGCCAAATGATTATGAAATACAGCTGCATAAGAAGAGACAGAGCTTGAGGCAAAGAGACCAAGATGTGAATACTTATACTGAGGAGTTCCAAAAACTTTGTATGAGGTCTAATGTGATAGAGGATGAGAGTCTCAAGGTGGCTAGATACCTTAACAGTTTGAAGTGGAACATTCAAGAGGAGATGCCACTTCTAAGTCCCAAGAAAGTACACCAATGCTATCAATTGGCTATAAAGATTGAAGAGAGGAGTAAGAGGAAACAAGAATAGACTTCTAAGGGAAGAGGCAAAGGTAGAGATCAAAGAGGACATAGAGGTGGATACCAAGGAGAGTCTAAACTCATAGAGCATGGAGGTGAAACAACTTCTAGAGGAGGATATAACAGAGGTAGAGGACCTCAAGGAGGTTCAAGTAGAGGAAGAGGAGCAGGCAGAAGTAGTTCATACTTTTCCAATATGAAATGTTATAACTATGGTCAAGTAGGTCATCCTTCTTATAGGTGCTCGGAGAAAGCATCCTCATCAAATACTGAAAAAGAGAGTGGCATATGCACAAGAGGACAACATGAGTGTCGAATCACCAGAGGTTAGTCACATTGAATCTGAAGTGGGGGAGAATCTAATGTTCAAAAGAGTTTTGATCAGACAACCGGTCAAGGAAGAGCCAAAACAAAGAAGAGCCTTATTTAGATTAAGATGCAAGATACCTAGAAAGGTGTGGAAGGTTATAGTGGAATCATGGTCTACTGACAACATAATCTCAGAGGAGGCAGTGAGGAAATTGAAGTTGGAAAAGGTACCCCACACCAATCCCTACAAGGTGACATGGTTGAACAAAGGATAGAGTGTTCTTATCAATGAGCAGACAACGGTGGAATTCTCCATTGGTGGGTACAAGGATAAGTTGATTTGTGATGTGTTACCCATGGATGCATTCCATCTTCTATTGGGCAGACCATGACAGTATGACAGAGATGCCATCTATGATGGAAAGGAAAATACTATCTCATTCAAAAAGGATGGAAGAACATTCAAGTTGCAGTCACTATTAGATGAGGAAGAAGGATAGTCAAAGACCCCTAGTGTCTTATTGAAAAATGGAAAGGAGTTCATTAACAACCTACATCAAGGAGGTGAAGGATATGTGGTCTTGATGCAATCCAAAGAGGAAGAGAAGAGTGAGAAAATAGTCATACCCAAAGCAGTCCAAAAGTTGCTAGAGAAGTATAAGGACATAGTGAGTGATGGAACACCAGCAACCTTACCTCCACAAAGAGCCATTAGTCATCCGATTGACTTCATACCAGGGGATTCATTTCCAAACAAAGCAGCTTACAAGCTTACACTAGATCAGAATCTAGAGGTGGCTAGACAAGTGCAGGAGTTATTGGATCAAGGATTGATTAGGAAGAGCATCAACCCATGTTCAGTACCAGTGGTCTTAGCAACCAAGAAAGGTGGTAAGTGGAGATTATGCATTGACTCAAGAGCAATAACTAGAATCACAATCAGGTATAGGTTCCCTATTCCAAGAATTGAGGACTTGATGGATTGTCTTGGAGGAGCTCAGTACTTCACCAAGTTGGATCTCAAGAGTGGATACCATCAGATCAAAATCAAGGATGGAGATGAGTGGAAGACAACTTTTAAGACAAATGATGGGTTGTATGAGTGGAGAGTTATGCCATTTGGCCTCTCTAATGCCCCTAGCACATTCATGAGACTCATGAATGAAGTGCTTAAAGAATTTACAGGGATATTTGTGGTGGTATATCTTGATGATATACTCATTTTTAGCAAGACAATAGAAGAACACCTAAAGCATGTGGAGTTGGTTCTTAAAAGGTTGCAAGAGGAGAAGTTAGCCATCAACCTAGAGAAATGTGAGTTCTTCAAACAAGAGCTTGTGTATTTGGGATTTGTAGTATCCCAAGGAACATTGAAAATGGACCCAAGCAAGGTGGAAGCTATACTAAACTGGCCTACACCAACCACAGGGACAGAGGTAAGAAGTTTTCATGGATTGGCTCAATTTTATAGAAAATTCATAAGGAACTTTAGTGGCATATGTGCACCAGTCCTAGATACAATCAAAGGAGGCTTAAAGACTAAGTTTAAATGGACTCAAGAAGCTAAGAAAGGTTTTGAGAAACTGAAACAAGAAGTAGCAACTCAACCTATTCTCTTATTACCTAGTTTTGAAAGTTGTTTACTGTGGAATGTGATGCTAGTGGAGTTGCAGTAGGAGTACTCAGCCAAGAAGGCAAGCCTGTGGCTTTCTTTAGTGAAAAGCTTAATGAAGCTAAGACTAAGTACTCTACTTATGATCTATAACTGTATGCTTTAGTGCAGTCACTTAGGAAGTGGAGGCATTATCTCCTACCCAAAGAATTTGTGGTGTTTACTGACAATCAAGCACTTAGCTACATCAACACTCAAGAGAAATTGAGCAATAGACATTTGAAGTGGATGGAGTATCTTCATGCCTTCACATTTACCATTAAGCACAAGAAGGGACAAATGAACAAGGTGGCAGATGCACTAAGTAGGAGATTGCTGACAGTGCAAGAGATACAACTAAAGAGAATTGGAATAGAGAGTTTCAAGGATCTCTATGGTGAAGATGAAGACTTCTCAGAGGCATATAAGGTATGTTCTAATTTTGAGAATCATTTTCATAGTCAATTCTCAAAGTATACATTGCAAAATGGATTGTTATTCAAGGGAAATCAATTGTGTGTGCCAAAAGGTTCTATGAGAGAGAATCTTATACAAAAAAGGCACAATGGTAGTCTTAGTGGTCATTTTGGTATCAACAAGACAATGGAACTAGTGCAAAGGTTCTACTATTGGCCCAAGTTGCCAAGGGATGTCAAAAGGTAAGTGAAGCAGTGTGTAGTTTGTATGAAAGCCAAAGGTGGAGCTAGTAATGCAGGTTTGTATCAACCTCTACCCATTCCCAACAGACCATGGGAGTGTGTTAGCATGGATTTTGTTGTAGGACTCCCTAAGACTAAGACAAGGTTTGACAGTGTCTATGTGGTAGTAGATAGGTTTAGCAAAATGAGTCACTTTATCCCTTGCAAAACCACAGATGTTGCTAGCTACATTGCTCACCTTTTCTTCAAGGAAATTGTAAGGATCCATGGATTTCCTTTGAGCATTGTGTCAAACAGAGATGTGAAGTTTATGAGTCACTTTTAGAAAACTCTATGTAGCAGATTAGTTACCAATTTATCCTTTGGATCAGCTTACCATCCTCAGACTGATGGAAAAACTGAGGTGGTTGATAGAGTGTTAGGTAACCTTCTAAGATGAGTAACTAAGGAGTATGGACAGACATGGGACATGGTTATCTCACAAGCTGAGTATGCATACAATGACAGTGTGAACAAGACTATAGGGAAGAGCCCTTTTGAAATAGTGTATGGGATGCACCCGAGAGGTGTGTGTGAGCTCTGAGATCTAGGAGCTATGGAGCATAGGAGTGGACATGCAGAGGACTTCACTTAGACTATGAAAGAGATTCAGGAGCATGTAAAGAAGATAGTCACAAAGGCTACACAAAAGTTGAAGGATAAGGTGGATTTGACAAGGAAAGATTTGCAATTTGCAGTAGGAGACTATGTCATGGTTCACCTCAACAAATCCACAGTGTAGAAGGGTACATCAACCAAATTGCAGATGAAAAGAGTGGGACCATGCAAGGTGATAGCCACATATGGGAAAAATGCATACAAGGTGGAGTTACCTACAGATTTAGGGATTTCACCAGTGTTCAATGTAGCCGATTTGATCATATATAAGGGATTAGTCAATGATTTAGATCAGAATAGTAGGGATATCTTCAAGGATCTAAGCAACATAGCCTTACCTACTCCAGACAAGCTACAAGCAGAGAGGGTCTTGGAATCAAGAGTGTAGAAATCTACAAGGCATAAGGTGTACATGGAGCATCTTATCAAATGGAAGAACAAACATGAATCTGAGGCTACTTGGGTAGATGAAGCTGAGTTCAAGAAGCAGGGAATTGATAAGTCACTGATCTCTCCTCACATTCCTTAGAGTTTTTGCAGGGAGGGGGAGAATGGTGCAGGAACACCTAGGAAACATTAGTCAGTTAGGAAGTCCAAAATGAAGTTTTGTTTTTGCAATGTTATTTTGAAGGTCATGTTGACCATTTAGTTAGAATTTGAGGTTTATGAATAAGTCTTGATCTGTTGTGATCAGTAGAATAAGAAGTGAAAAGGATGGGTGAGTTTAGTAACTCATCTTGTTTAGGTTGCTAACATTTGGAAAAAGTTGGAAAACACAGTGGATTTTATAACTTTGGCGATTAGGTTATGATTAAGTCTGACCAAAGAAGATAAATAATTGTGGAACCCTATTTAAGATGTGCCTTGACCTAAGAGCAGGGTTGGAAGTTTAGACATTGTGGTGAAACTTTGTGAAATTGAAGGAAAAACAACGTTTTGAGAGTTATTTTCTAATTTTTGCTTCAAATAGAGCTTTAATGGATTAAATCTGTTATTGTTTTGAATGTAGGATGTAGTGTTGTTAGGATACAAGATTTTTGTGTCATTATTTAGCTTCTTTGTTCATTTTTCAAGTACTATTTGTAAATAAGTTTGATTCCACTCTGTTGCTGGTCTGAACCAGGCAGTTTGGAGAAAATGGAGTACTAGACTACTTTCCCACTGTACAAATTGTACAACCCTTTGGGAACAATGACTAGACTCCATGTATGCACATATGGTAGGTTTTAGGGCTTGTGTGTGTACAGGAGCTGCTAGCAAAGTCTTTCCCCAGGTGAGCCAGGAGGAGTCCGGCTAGGGTAGACAAGGAGTGTAGAGCACATAACTTGCAGGGGTGATATGGTTTTGATGAATTTCCTTTTTGAGAAGGTAGATGTGAGTCTTGCCAAGGCCTGGTGGTCAGGAGGAAGCTCCAACTCTTTTGGTGAGAGAAATATCTGATAGTTTGGAAGTAGCCAAAAAAAGGCCTAAAAACCCTAGTTTTTGCCCATCTTCAAGTGGAAGCGTTGTACGAATGGTGGAGGACTAAGACCTCAAAAATATTTGAGAGGTGGGAAAATGGACCAAGAACCCCAAGGAAAGATTGGGTTTTTCCTTAGAAATAATTGAGATTAAGCCAATTTTCTCAGAGAAAGAGGCCTAAATGGGGCTCTAGGGCTAGTAGCCTTTTCCAACCCTAAATGAGGGTTTGATGAAAGCAATGAGAAGGTGGAGTATGGTGAACCTTCAAGAATCCTAGGAGGATGGTATGAAGCTATTTGAGACACCTTTTCACCCCTGCAAAGACCTAGTTGAGTGTTGAGGCAATGTTAGCCTTTAGGGCAGATTAAAGGCTAAGAAAGAGCTAGAACTAAGGCACCAAGTTTGGTTTGGTTGATTGTATGGTGATGGTAGTGGGGTTGGCAAGATGAACCAAGGGAAACTACACAAGCAGTAGGTCCTATAGGTTAAGGTGGTGGAGTGTGACAACATAGGGGTCTTCCCAAGAAAGACCTAGAGTAGGAATCTGTGATTGATTCCTCCAACCCCCTCCCTATTAGACGTGGTCATAAGTTGTTTTAATGGAGGGGACTTCCTAAGATGATACGATAGATAGAAAAATACTTAAGAAGCCCAAAATAATTATAACAAAGGTTTCTGGACCTATGATGAGGGAACTGATTTCCCAATAATAAAAGTAGATGCAAAATTTTAAATAGTGACCTGCAACAGGAAATAAGGAGTCAACAACAAGATAGAACATTCAAGTGCTTTAAGAAAATGAATTTGAAAACCCTCCTAAATGCAACAAGGCTTTAAGATGGGACATGATAATTAAGGTTCCATCATGTTTCAAACTTGTAAGTTAGTTTGATGAGTCATTGCATGGGAATAGAAAGGTGGAAGAAGTATTAGCTTGTTTTTAGCCTTTGGTTGCTCACATTTTAGTATAAATAGAGGTGCTCATTCTACCATTTACTACACTTTTCAATCTGATTACCTTGTTATTATTTTGCTATTTTTTTTGTGCAAAGTGAGTTGAAAGCTTGCGAGTTAGAGAGTTTTTTTGTTGATTTACATTAGAATTGTTGAGAGATTTGGTGAGAAGCTAGTAGTGGGATTTGGGTAGTTCTTAGAGGAAGTTGCAAGTGAGCTTGAGCCATTAAGTTATTAGGGAAGAATAATCTGTTGGAGCTTTAAAAAGGCATGTTGATTTCTACTCCTTTGTTATTATGTTGGAAAGATTGTTTGTATATGTTTCCATGTTTGGAAAGATTGTCTTTATGCATGTTATGATGCTTGGATATGCTTGCATGTCTCTTGGTAGATTCTTGTATTTGTGAAACCTTTCTTTTTGGTTTATAGTTATATAGATATTTATAAGTTATATTGGATTTATACAAATGTATACTATTTATACTATGCATAGATTGTTAGTAATATACGTAGTATGACAATACTCTAGGTGTGTAGAATAAGATGGAGTTTAACTCAAGATACTTAATAACAATGTCATTTTAATGTGAGTTAATGGGAAGGTTATTCTTAGGGTTAGGATAATCCATGGAAAAGGGGATAAACTTAGAATAGAATACTAATTACAAATCGAGCAATTATTATGGAGAAATAGATGACCCTCACTTGAAGTACTGGGTGATGAATCTTTGACCAAAGTAGTGTAAGTAGCCATTGTTTACACTATCCGTTCACTATGACCCAATAAAAATTTCCATTCTAGGCTAGGAATATCATACAAGTAGAAGTAGACTTTATGATAGCTCTAGATATGTAGGACACATCACTATGCTCAGGAAAGGCTATATGAAGAATGAGGTTACCAAACCAATCTCTTCATCAAAAAGAGGTCCATCTTACCAAGTTTGGTAGATGTGTGGGGGACCACGGTAAGTCCATGGTTGACAGAAAAGCACTTGAGTGATGCTTCTCCTCATGCAGTTGGCGACCAAGATTTGGGAGGACATTCTAGACCATTTGTATTTCTAGTTCATGTTAGCTTGTTGAAGCTATGTATGTAATCATGTGTCCATGTATATGGAAATTGTAAAGGTGAAAGGTTATCTTGAATATATTTATGTAAAGTGAAATCATACTTATATTATTGAAATGATTCTTTGATTATGCAATGGAAAATTTTGGAAAGGTTATGCTTCAAATGGTGCATTTATTATTGAAAAGAAAAGAATTTTTATTGCCTATTCACTTGTGGGTAAAACATAGTAAAATTTATAGGTAGAACAATGGGAATGTTACAACTATGATGAAGTAGTTATTAGAGCTTGTGGAACCTAGGAATGTTCCTTCTATACCTACAGGTGTATATGGGGTCCCTCCACATTAACCTCTCTCGATTTTGGTCAAATCCACACTGTTTGACCATGTCAACAATGAATACATTCTTGCAAAAAATATCATTTGAGAGCAATGCTCATTTGGAAATAGGATTACCTTGTGTTATATGCATGGTGAGACCAAACCAACTACACCCAAAAATATGGGTGGATGGGTGAATGCTATTAAATATGTTCATTTTTCCCAAAGTCACCCAATCCTTGCAAGCTATGTTATTTTAATGAAGTCTCTTAAAAGCTATAAGAACAAAAAAATGTCAAACTATGATGGAGAAGTTATTAGATCTCGTGGCACCTAAGAATGTTCCATCTAGACCTATCTGTGGATATGGGGTCCCTCCATATTAGCCTCTCTCAAATTTGGTCAACTCCATATTATTTGACCATGCCAACAATGAATGAATTCTAGCAAGAAACATCATTTGAGAGTAGTGAAAACATGGAAATAGGCATATCCTGTGTTTTATACATGTGGTGGGGACAAATTGACTATTCCAAATGTCTAGGTGGGTAGTTGAAAGCTATTGGAGGAATCCATTCATTCCCTATGTCACTTGATCCTTGCAGGCTATGTTATTCCGATGTAATCTCTTGAGAGTTATAGACCAAAAAACTAATGAACTATGATAGTGTAGTTATTGAAGCTCATAGCACCTAGGAATGTTCCATATAGTCCTACAAGTGGATATGGGGTCCCTTTACATTATCCTCTCTTAGTTATTTTCAACTCCACACCATTTGTCCATGCCAACAATGAATGCATTCTTGCAAAAATGTCATTTGAGAGTAGTACAAATGTGGAAACAAACATATATTATGTTTTGTGTGTGGTGGGGCCAAATTGACTATGCCAACATGTTTGAGTTGGTGAATGAATTTTATAAAAGAGATCTATTCATTCCTCAAGTCACTTGATCCTTGTAGGCTAAACTATTTCAGCATAGTCTTTTAAGAGCCCTAAGAGCAAAAAACTAACAAACTATGATAAAGTAGTTCTTGGAGTTTGTGGAACCTATGAATGTTTTATCTAGACCTATAGGTGGATATGGGGTCCCTCTATAGTACCTTATCTCATTTCTAATCAATTCAAAATTGTTTGACTAATCTAATAATGAATGCATTCTTAGAAAAAGCTTGATTTGAGAGTAGTGCAACTGTGAAACAAGAATATTTTGTGTTTCATTCATAGTCAAACCGAATATACCTACACATTGAGATGGAAAATTTAATGCTAAAAAATGCCTCCATTCATTCTGAGAATCACTGTATCCTTGCATGTTACACTATTCTAACATAGTCTCTTAAGAGCCCTAAGAGAAAAAAAACTACGAAACTATGACAAAGTAGTTCTCAGAGCTCATAGCACCTACAAATGTTTCATCTGAACCTACAAGTGGATATTGTGTCCCTCTACATTACGATATCTCAATTCTTGTCAAATCAATACCATTTGCTCATTCCAATAATGAATGCATTATTGTAAAAATATTATTTGAGATTAGTGCAATTGTCGAAACAAGCATATTTATGTTGTGTAGTGGGGCCAAACTAACTATGCCAAAATGTTGGGGTGGGTGGGTGAATGCTAATAGATAATTTTTTTCATTCTCTGGTCTCCCAATCCTTGTAGCCTACACTATTCCAGTAAGGTCTCTTAAGAGCCCTAAGAGAAAAAAACTACCAAACTATGATGGAGTAATTGAAACTTGTGGCACCTATGAATGCTTTTTCTAGACCTATAGGTGGATATCATAGAGTCCCTCTATAGTATACTATCTTGATTCTATTCAAATTGAAACCTATTAACCCAATTCCTAAACTTGGAAATTTTTAAACTTTTGATTCAAAATCCTTGAGCTAAGAGCCTCCTAGTCAAAATTATCCCTAATCACCCATGGACAAGTTTCAAGCATCTTATCATTTTGAAGTGGAATTGTTAGTTCCCTAAAAATCCCGGAACAGTGATGCAGCCTACCAAGATTCATGAAAACAATTAAATTTCAAAAAAAATCAAGGTTTAAGTAGAATTGTTTTACAAGAATAATCTTGATGATTTCATGTCAAATATGTCTAATTTTCACACTAACCCTCCTCATGATTTTCAAGATATTAAAGCTTCAATTTTTATCGGTCAAATTATGAAAACTATTAAATTCAAGGTTTTATTCAGTTACAATGGAGCTACATTTCTAGGTTTTGGTTGTAATGCTATTATTGGCAGTGTGGAAAGATTTCATGAGGAAGTATTGATCAAAGAAAAAGTTATGCATCCATTCCTGTTCGCCATACTTGTAGGTTTATAAAGGAAAATTTATAAGATTCAAGGATTCGTTGAAAGAGTTTTATAATTATTCAAGAAAATATGTTTGAAAAACATTTGAAATAAGGAAATGGTATTTGAAGTTTGGCATGTCTAAATAAAAGCTTGGAAACAATGCATGCAAATATACCTCCAGTCTTGTCGAGTATGGCTGCTTATATTTGCTCTAGGAAATTGTCTCAATTTCATTTCCTTTGGATATGCAACAAAGTCACTTCTTGCATCTCTAGGGTCTGTGCAGTTCATTTCTAATGTAGCATTTCCTATATGTTGTTCTGAATGAGAAGGGGACAGGAAGGGTACTTCTTCCTATAGCTTGTATTGTTTTTGGCAACATTTTCCTTGTTGCATTTGTCACCCTGGTTAACGTGTATGCAAAATGTGGAAGCAAAGGTAATAGCGTATGCTGATTGATCTAATAGCTGAAAAGGATGTCATCTCTTGGAATGCCATGATTATAGATGTGCACACAAAATGTGGAAGCTTAGATAGAGGGCGTGGAATTCTTGTTTTGAAGAGATGTCATCATGGAATGAAATGATTGCAAAAGTATACACAGAATGGATTTGGTGAAAATTCTTTAAGAGCTTTCAAGTAGACGCATATGGCAGTTGTAACGCCAAATTCCTACAACCTCTTCCTGTGCATATTTTGGAAGCTTTAGAACAGGGTATAAACGTCCATCAAAGCATAATGGAATAGAAGAATTTTGTTTGATGTTGTAGGTTCTTTTATAGGCTCGCCTGCAAAAGATAGAAGCATTGATGAGGAAAAATTTCCAGGCTGAAAAGATGGCAAAGATAATAAGTTGTTTGCAGAAAAGACACTTAAAAAGATGACAATCGAGTGACTGGTACACTGGAGAGAAAAGGTTTCACGCACCAGATAATGGCTTCTAAAAGACCACCTTGTATTCATTTAGACCATCAATCCCATATAAAGGAGAATTCTTTGTGCTTAAGGAACGTCTTTAGAAGGCTTTCAAAAGGAGGCTACCATTGAGCTTGATCAACTTGATAATGGAGAGTACACGGTCTTGGTTGGTTATGATTATAATTTGATGGCATCTTTTGTGATAGTAGATTGGGAGTTCATGTTATGCAACAAAGTTCAGACAAGTTAAGACAATGTTTTAGAACATTTTCAAAAACTACCTTAACAAAGTCAATAACTTGGTTTTTCTTGAAAGTCGTGTTATTAGTTTTTTTTTTTAGGAGTTAGAAAGCAATCTTATTTTTGGAAAAGTGATGTAAACAACAATCAAATAAGGTTTGTTATTTTCAAAATGATTGTATTTCAAAAAGGTAGTTGAGGTAGTTATCGAGTGGTTATTAGGTAGTTATCAAATGGAAGCCTATAAATACAAGGCTTTGCTATTGTAAAAGGGGAGAGACTTTTGCAAACAGGAATTTTTTTTTAGAACTATTCAGAGAGATTGTATCATGACTTTTTGGCTTCACACTATGTATAGAAGAGTCTTTGGAATTGTATAATTTCAAGGAGATAATGAAGAATTATTTTGGTTCATATGTTCTAAATGCATTCATGTATTATCATTGTTGATTTCTCATTGATATCTTGGTATCTTGGTTTGAATGTGTTGAGGTGTCATATCTCTTCCTATGTTGAGGTTTTTCATCTTTCTTTCATCATCATTGCACATCAAAACATGCTTTGGGTTAAAAACCCTTTGTAATTTGTCATCCATTATGAAATCTCAGCTAATATTTGTATGTCTATTGTTGAGGTTTTTGTTAGTCATTTTCCTTTAGTTTTTCCTTTTCCTCCTTTATGTACTTTCAGATTAAAAGTACACAAAAGATAGAAATACCCCCAGCATACAAGGGAGCTTCCCCTTTCAAATGCATAGGAAGATTTCCATTTCATGAGCAATCTCTCCAACTGTTGGAGCGTTATTGCTACTTTCCATTGGGCAAGTCACATATCATTTCAAGTGCCAATTCACTTACCAACAAAATCATTTGACCATTTCAAAATTGAATGCATTCTTATAAAAAATGTCATTTAAGAGCAATGTAACCATGGAATCAAGCATATTTTGTGTTACGTGTGTGGTGGGTCTAAACTAACTATTCCAACACATTGAGGTGGGTGGATGAATGCTATCAAATGATTTTTTTCATTCTTCGAGTCTCCCAATCCTTTCAAGATACAGTATTCTAGCATAGTATATTAAGAGGCCTAAGAGAAAAGATTACCAAACTATGACAGATTAGTTCTCAAAGCTTGTGGCACCTACAAATGTTTTGTCTAAACCTATCTCGATTATATTTAAATAAACACCATTTGATCATTCTAATCATGAATGCATTCTTACAAAAATATCATTTAAGAGCAGTGCACACCTAGAAATATGCATATTTTATGTTTCATTCATGGTGAAGCCAAACCAACTATACCAAGAACTATAATTAAGTGAAGAATAAATTATTTTGGGATTGGATTAAATAGGATGTTAAGGATTTTATAGTTTAATGTGATGTGTGCCGTCTAAATAAAATGAAAACTCTTAAAGACCTAATATTTTTTCAACCACTTCCTATTGTAGATACCACTTGGATAGATATTTCTATGGATTTCATTACAAGCCTTCCAATATCAAGATGTAAACATGTAACTTTTTTTGTTGTTTACCACTTGACCAAATGTCCCCATTTATGTGAATTACCTCACCTTTACATTTTTAGTATGTTTGGTTAATACTTCTCAGATTCTATCTTCAAACCCAACGAGATGCCTTACTCTATTGTTAGTGATCATGATTTTTATTTTAATATAAATTTATGGAAATAATTATAGGGAAATACCTTGAAAATGAGTTTGAATTATTATCCTTAAACTAATGGCAAAATTAAAATTCTTAACAAATATATTGAGCCTTTATTTTTCTTATGTTTGAGCAATAGGGACAATGGGTTTGGTGTCTACCCTTGGGTAAGTGGTGGTATAATAGGTCACTTATCATAGTTCTTCCAAAATAACCCCTTATGAGGCCCTTTATATTAACCCCCCACCTTCCTTTGATACTTATATTACAAGTTTTTCCTAGTTTTCAATAGTTGACAATACTCTAGCAATATTGAGGACATCTCCTAGCTCCTTAAGACTAATTTGGCACTGACAAAAAATATGTAATAATAGGTGTATCAACATCATATAGAGAATACCTTTGACATTAGTGATTGGTTTTTTATGTCCCCATCCTACAAGCAAGGCCATAAGTTGGATCCCAAATTCTATTTCCCTTATCAGGTGCTCCAATGCATTAGTGAGGTTGAATACAAATGGGCACTCAAAGCCTTCTCTAAGCTCCACCATATTTTCATCTCTCTCAGGTCTCAAGAAAGTGATTAGGACTACTACTCAAATTCCAATAGAGCTACTAGCATTAGTCTTGGGAAGACAATAAAAGTACTATGTTTTTCTCAATTCTTCATATTTCTATTTGTAATATGTTATTCATCTTGTAGGTTTATAAGAACACACACACATATATAAAATACTTAGTTGAATATCCCAAACATAAATGTCAATATTTTCTATCTCATTACATTACAATCCCATGCCACATTCACATTTCAATTTCCTTGACCAATAAGGTTGCAATGTATGTTAGTTGATGTTTATTTTTATTCAATCCAATATAAAGTATATGAGTGTTTAAATTAAAAGTAATGTAATTTATATAATAAATATATGGCTTGGAAAAATATTTCCAAATTGAATGCCCTATGCTTCAACACACAAAACAAAGTGCATCATTTAATAATTGTGTTTTATCCTTTGTATGACACATGGATTCCCAATATTTTAGCTAGTGTTTGTCATTAATGAGTCAACTAGATTTTTTTTTTATTCCATAATTATGAACTTTCTCATTATCAAGAAATATCCAAGAAGATAACTCATAGAAAAATGACATCACAAATGAAAACTTGAGAGAAACCAAAAGATCAATTGAAGCAAGGGGTGAATCATGAATTATTGAAAAAATTTAAGGTTGGAATTTTTAACATTCAAGTTGTAACTATCAAATTTGATAGTAGGATGACATATTTATGGTGAATAAAAATTAAAATATATCAAAGGTGAATCATGTAAATATAGACTATATTGGTTAAACAAATATGTATTAACTGAAAAGCCATATAGTCTTACAACAAAGCCATATAGGTAAATAATGTCACATATTTATAATAAAAAAATATGTACAAAATTATCATATAGGCATACAAAAAATTCATAATGTAATCAATTCCCTCCAAGGGAAGGGGAGAGTTCATGAGCCCTTTCCCATCAAGTGGATGGAGAGACAAGCGATGATGGTTGTTTTCAAACCCATTAACTTGAGCTCCTCTCTAAATATTTTTGAAGCTCCACCTAATACAATAAAAAATATACGCAATTATACAAAAAGTAAATTATAAAATGGCATATAAGGGAATAATCACTTACTTCCATCTCATAATCACTTTGAAGCAATTTTTGCCTCTCTTCATTCATCTAAGGGTCAAGTGTACAAACTTGAGTTGTGACCCCCTATGATAAGCATCAAGAAACAAATTAAACTATAGATGAATATCATTCAAATTTGCACTAATAGACATGGGATAAAACAACAAGTAGAATACAAAATAACTAATATGGCTCATACCTTTGTCAAAGGCAACAAATATAAAATTCTTGCAGCAACACCCACCTTCATTGTGCTATGAATACCAGGAGAAGTATGAACTAATGTCATCAATTAAAAATGAAACAATTTTATTTATCGAAATATTCCTAACATTATTTTACAAATATAATGATTAAAAATAGTCAATCTTACCTCATTGAAAGATGTATGAACACTCCAACTAATCGGTCTTGATGTCCACCTATTTAACATCTAATATGAATTTTAAGATTACCATTCATATAAGGTAAAAATATTTGCATTCACTATATTTACTATTTCCTTACTAATTACATACTTGTGGACTAGACATGGTCATGTAATCAAGACCTAAAAGGTTGCTAGACATAGGGTGAACACTTTGACCCTAAAATTTTATTACGATCAATTTAGTAATTTAGTTAATATTACATTTAAAAATCAAATATAGAAATTAAATTTAACCTTATTCAAATTTACCTATCTATCAATGCCAAATGTTGCATCAAGCATATCATCTGTGAATACCAGTTCATCCAATATGGATGTGCCCTGTTGTTGGTCATGTATATCCCAAGCATCATTAAACCCATAATCATAAAGATATATAAAATTTCAACAAATGTGAGGCAAATGTTGAGACCTAGGAGCCTCACCCTCATCACCTTATGATAAAGGACTAGTGTGATGTAACAAGGTCTAAAAAAGGGAGTTGATGGACTCTAGGGTATCAACCTCAAGACTCTCCTTCACAATATAAGGGATTGTGACATACTCAATTTTTGTCCTAAAAATGGGTCTCCATGGGGAGTTTCAGGCATGATGTGCCCCCTCTCTATCCTATTCATATCCCCCACCTCTACCCTAGAACTCCTACATGTCAATGTAGTTTGGGATCTCATTGAGGACAAACTCACAATAAAGTTTCCTTAAAATAATGCTATAGGACCTCATTGTTTTTACATGGAGGATGGTAAAAAATGGTCCACCACCTATCCCAAAAATTATTTTGTATCCCTTAGTTTTGGTGTTGATGGATATAGAACAGGTCCTACAACTATTATGTAGGGGTGCATTAGTTTTTGGGTCAATGAACAATGCACACAAATTGAATTTCAATATTTTTTTTTCTTTTACTTGTTGGCAGGATAATTTGGTGGCATAATATTGTTTTAATTCATCCTCTTTGTTTAACCACATGTTAATTTGGTTACTCATGAAATATATGTGAAAAATGATACATTTGAATTAATTGGAGAGGGTAGATCAATGGGAAGTAGTTCCACTTGAATTTATCAAATTTTTAAAAAAGGGGTAAATTTTTTTATTGAAATCAAGAAATAAATAGTACAAAGGGATCAGGGAACTTGTAGGATCCCAAGAAAGAAAGCACCAAAACACCCAACAAAAACAACAACCACCAACCACACTTCCACAAACACCTTAACCATCCATATCCTCAGCAATGAACCTCTCTAATTCATGACAATAATTAGGGGATAATTGTCCCCACTCCTCAATCTTCCAATCATCAACATGCTCCAAAACCCACTTAGCCAAACAATCAACAACCCTATTCCATTCACGCGAAATATGGGAAAAAGACACCACTTCCAACATAAAGCACATCTGCAAAAATTTTCAAACCACCGAAGCAAGCTTCCAATTAACCTTAAACACCTTTTGCTCATGCAACAAATTAACAATAATCTATGAGTCAAATTTACAGACAATCCTACGCCAACCCAAAGCACAAGCACACTCAATAGCCTTGAGAATCACCAACCCCTCCATAAGGTTGTTAGAATGCTACCCTTTGTGAATGGAGAAGAAGAAAATAACCAAGCCAGAACCATCTCTTCCAACTCCACCAATCCCAACAGGCCTTGGATTACCCCTAGAGGAGCCATTTGTATTGATCTTTAGAACATCCATTGGGGGAGGCAACCATCTTCCAACCCTTTGAACCTTATTTTTAGCCCTCCTACCTCTTCTGACACAATTAAAGAGAGAATTCAACCCTTGTAAGCCCAATCTATTCACAATCTCATCATCACTCCTTTCCAAAGGATAAGCCACATCACACTTGGCTTCCATCATCTCTTGGATCATACCAACAATTATGTGCCAAACCTATTGAACCATCAACCTATTCGCACAAAAAAACCTACAATTCCTTTCCAACCAAATTTTCCAAAGGATGAAAGTAGGACCAATGCACCACACAATCTGAAGGAAAGAGGCCTGGGAATGAGGTCTTCCTAGATTGCTCTAGAACTCAACAAGGGAAGAAGCATGAACACAAGGATGTTTCCAAACACCCCACCATAAGTTCCAAAGCAACATCAAATAAGGCCAATAGAAAAACAAGTGGGAAGAATCCTTCTCATTGCAGTTGCACATAACACAAATAGAGGGACCCTAGAATCCCCACTTCCAAATATTATCCCAAGTCAAGCATCTATTGCAAGCCAAATTCCACACGAAAAAATTACAATTTAGCCATTAAAACTTGTTCCACACATGTTTCCACCAAGGGACCTCCACCCCACCAAACTTACGAGCCAACAACTCCTGATACTCACTAGCCACAGAGAAAGCACCCTTAGGATCTAAGTTGAAAGCAAGAATATCCTTATCCCTAAGGGAGCTGCATTGCCTACCAACCAAAATATTTTGAAGCTCATCACATTCCTCCTCCAACCCAACCACATGCCAATCATAAGGATACTTCCACCTCACCACCTCCATCTTCCCACATGGATCTAAGAAGTCTTAAAATCGATCACCCTTTACCAATCATCCTCTAGGAAGCACTAGAAAAGATTCAGCAAATTAGGATACTAGTGCAAAATGGGGGTAAAAATGTCCCAAGAATCCGACCAAAAGAGGGCCTCAACCCCCTATTATATATCCAAAACAAACCCTCCTTGATCATTGCAACCCCTTTCATAAGCGTTCCCCAAATCACTGAACCTTTCCCCACCAGAGGATACTTGGGAATCTCCTCCTTTAGAACCCCTGGAAGGTACTTGTGAGATAAAATCTTGGCCCAGATATGATCCTACTCCACACACCACCTCCAATAAAGCTTTGCAACCAATTCCAACCCAAACCAAGTCAACTGCCAAAATCCAAGACCCCCAAACTACTTCAACCTACAAAAAATATCCCACTTCACAAGGCTCTACTTAGAAGAGGACAAGTTTCCCGCCAACAAGAATTGTCTAGCCATAGAATCCAAATCCTTCACAAACCCAACTGGAGCCACTTGGAGCATACATCTATAAATAGGAAGATCCTGCACCACAGAATTAAGCTGTTGAACATGCCCAACAAAGGACAACCATCTATGAGTCCAATGATCAACCTTCACATGAAACTTATCCAAAATATTCTGCTAAGACTCCCTAGGGAGATTACCAGGAGAGATAGGAATGCCAAGATAAGTTAAAGGGAGATACCTCATTTGAAACCTTAAGATATGAGCAATCCTTTGCTGAATAAGTCGTGGAGTATTGAAGAAGAAAATGGAAGATTTATCATCATTAATCATTTGACCAAAAGAAACCATATAAATATCCAAAGCCTTGTACAAATTCATGGCTTCTCTTATCTTAGCCATACCCATAAAAGTAGTATCATCTAAAAATTGTAGGTGAGAGTGAGGAGGCAAACCATTTCCCCACACCCAACCTTGAATAAGACCCAACTCCAAATTACGTTTCAAAAATCTCCCCAGACCTTCACCCAACCTTGAATAAGACCCAACTCCAAATCACGTTTCAAAGTTCTCCCCAGACCTTCAACAAGGAGAATAAATAAGGAGAGAGAGGATCCCCTTGATGAAGGCCTCTAGAAGCAATAAAAAGAGAAGGCTCACCATTTATCAGCACCAAGAAAGAAGTAGAAGAAACACAAGACATAACCCAATGGACCCACTCTTCAGCAAAACCAAAGGCAATGAGAATTTTTCACAAGGACCATTAACTTTGTCATAGGCCTTTGCCATATCTAGCTTGATGAACATAGCCTTTTCTTTTGAGGTTTCCATAAAATGAATGGTTTTAGTAGCAATGACCACCCCATCTAGAATTTTTCAATCCTCCACAAAACCACCATTTAGAGATAAGCCATCTAAGCCATCGCTTCAACCTTTCAACAATCAACTTGGAAATGATTTTATAAACTACATTGCAAGTGGAAATAGGTCAAAATTGACTCAGTTGATCTGCCCCCTCACTTTTTGTAATGAGAGCAAGGAAGGTAGAGTTCAAAGCTCACAACATCTACTTATTCCTCTGAGACTCACGAACTACCTCAATAGGTCCAGTTTAATGATATCCCAAAATTCTTTATAAAATTCAATCAGGAAGCCATCAACACTCATAGCTTTCCCTTTATTCATTTGGAAAACAATAGCCTCCAATTCCTCCAATGAGATAAAGCCCATAATATTCTCATTCATCTCCCCAATAACCAAGGAATACAAGACAAAATATGGTTTTCTTCCGCCAAACCATCCTTAGAATCCTCTCTAAATAAAGAAGCAAAGAATTGTGAAGCTTCTCTAGACATATCCTACCAAGAAGATAAATGCTCACCCCTGCTATTCACTAGAATAGGCATATAATTACCATGTCTCCTGGATTTCACCGAATTGAAGAAGAAAGCAGTGTTTTTGTCCTCCTACAGCCACTCCACGTGAGCTTTTTTTTCCCAATAAATTTCCTCGTGCAACTCACACTCCTCTAGAGCTTTCAAAGCCCTTGCATCCTCCTTGAGTAAATCCTTTGAAAGACTAAACTCCCTTATGTCCCAAGTGATACATCCAATTCATCTTGAGCAACCACCTTAGCATGAAAAATATTTCCAAAACATTGCATGTTCCACCATTTGAGCTGATATTTCACATATTGCAGCAATTTGGAAAAAGAGTACATAGCAGTTTCATGTGCTGGTCTTCCCATCCACCACCATTCAATCATATGCACTACAAAGAAGAATATATTAACCACATAAGTTGGAACTTGGAAGAGGGGGACCAAGTAACATGAGCCAAAGTAGCAGATAACTTAGTAGGCTAGTGATCTGAGCCCTCTAGTCCAAAATTTCAGAGCAAGTAGACAACAATCCTCCAATTTAGGAATAGGAAACCAAAAAATGATCAACTCTCTCAACAATACAATTCTCTCCCATTCTCCTATTGTTCCAAGTAAACTGACCATTACAGGGCTTAATGTCAACCAAATTCAAGGCATGTAGAAGGCTCCAACCTCGCAATTTACCACCATTCTTCTCATCCAACTCAATAATGGCATTAAAATCACTTATAATAATCCAAGGGAAAAAAGGAGCAAGGCTCTAAATGAAATTGATATGAGACCACAATAATTGCTTACCAGGAAAATCCATAGGCGCATAGATGTTTGAAAGAAAAATAGTTTCCCCTGACTCCAGACTTGAAGCAACCATAGAGATGTAGGACTTGGAGGACATCCACCAAAGAGGATGAATCTTCAATGGGTCCACAAGCAAGACACACCCCCTACATTACCATGAGCCCCAATACACTGGTAGTCACCCTGACCCCACAAATTTGGCACCAAAACGACCATACGTTCAATAGATAACTTAGTCTCCTATAAAAAATAACATAATGAGAATGAATTCTCACCAAATCATGAACAAATTTTTTTCAAGGGCCACTATTCAAGCCCCTTACATTCCAAGAGAGGAAGATCATTTTTGGGGATTAGAGAAATGGGAATCTAGGGTCTTAACAAATCCAGACTCCACCAAAGTCTCCCCCATCATCTTTATTTTTTCTAAGTCCTTCTTTCTCCCAACTTTGGAAGACTTTTCAGCAACCCCTTTCTTTAGGTCTTTCTGCAAAAGTCCCAATGTAGGAGAGGCCTTGTTGTCTTTTATCAAATCAGTCACCACTTTCACCAATGGATTAGAGATCTCTCCCTCCCCCATTTTCACCTCCATAAGAATATCAGACCTCCCATGAACCACCAAACTAAGATCTGTTTCCATTTGCAACACACCAACCTCCC
>VDFB02323409.1:0-12432 GCA_007258455.2 Sequoia sempervirens | reverse complement strand
ATGTGACGCATGTTTTGGATTCAAAAAATGTGATACTATTTGAAAGCTATAGATGGATTTCAATCAGTCTATCAATCAAGACTTTAGTCATAATTTGAATAGAAAATGAATAGTAATTACTTATTAAATTCAAAGTAAAGCATAATTTATATTGGGGGAACACTAAGAATATCCTTTTAAAACCTTTTTTGTTTTATCAATTTTGGGTAAAAAAAAAGTTGCCAACCACATACCCATCATATTGCCACTTTCTGGCCCATCATGATCCCAAGTCATCTCAAGTTAATTGGGTACAGTCAATTCAAGTAAAATTCAATGATTCTTGCTTCTTTATGCAGGGAAGTGGGGAACAAAGCTATACAATATCCATGTAGGTAATCTTAACGAGATGTGTGCCAAAACAAAACCAAAAAAAATAAATATTGGTGGGGTGACACTCCTTTCCCGCCACATTCAAAACTTCTAGGAGGAAGTTCATTCCTAGAGGGGGATGATGTGAGGTCCACCTCTATGCTACATCTAGTTAGTGAACTATTTTAAGTTTAATTTTTGATTATGCAGGATGATACCATTGATGATAGTAAATTTAGACATTTGTGTTCATGTGATGATTTGATTATGACTATGCTACATCTAGTACTTGGATTATTTTGAGTTTGGTTGTTGTCTATCCTTATTGATACCATTGATGATATGATATTTGAACATTTAAGTTAATATGATTATTTGATTTTGATGATGCGACATGCTAGCTAACTATGATGATTGATCTAATTTTATGTTGGTTATTGAGTTTGTTTAATTTGAATTTGAAAACTTAATGAAACAAGTGTTGTGAATCAATAATGTTGCAATTAGATTAGTATGAAAATTAAGGTTAATGGAAATGAGATAAAATAGGTGGTTAGTGATATTTCAATTATGTTATAGGATCTTTATGCTATACAAATTATGAAACATGTGTGAATGCAATTGTGATTCAAATGGTTTTTTTTATTATATGAATATGAGTTACATGAATGGATTAACGTGTGCATTGAGTGTGCAAGTACATTTTCCATGGCCAATGGAAATTGGAGGAAACTCTTGGGAACCCTAAGTAAATTAACTAGTGAAATTGAGCTAAAGTCTATATGGATGGACTATAGTTCCATCATGTAATGTATTTTATTCTTGATGTTATTTGTGAATATTTTTAATTTGGTTTTTATTGTCATGTCAGTCCATCTAGGAGGTGAGTTGTCCGTCCAAGTGGAAAAACTCGGATTTGAACTTTTAGGCACTTTTTGGGGATTGAAAAGTGACATTTTTAAGTGTTTTTATGGGTTTAAGGTCCCTAGGGCAGGTACCTATGGGTTAGGTGCCTTTTTAGCTCAAAATCATGCATCAATCTCAAGATTAGGCACTATTTTTGAGGCCTTAAAGAGGTTTGACGAAAATAAGGTTTGGAAAGTGGGATGGAGACTAGTCTCTTTCGATCCCCACTTCTCGAAGTTTCCTTGAAAGACTCCCAAGTCCTCACACATGTGTGAGAACACATGGATGAGTGTGCCTGGAAGAGTTGATGGTAGGTTGAAAAATGCCATCTCCTTATTCAAAGGAATTCAAACTTGAGTTCCTATAAAGAAAACTCAAAAAAAGGGTTATGGGATTCTTTTTGCATTCTTGATTTTGGTAGAATTTTGGGGGTTCAGAAGTTTGAAGAATAATCTTGGAAGAAGAGGATTTGTGTGGATCCTCAATCCATCCTTCTCTAAGCTAGGTTTTGAGGTAGATTCATCACTCTTTCTATTTTTCTATGTTTGAATTTGAAAGATTATATGTGTATGTAAAAATGTGCTTGGTATTTTATATCTTGTGTTTTTCTTATATGCTTATTTCAAAATGTTTTTTTGGTGCTTCTTTTCTTATGTTGTCAAATGTGGTTTATGTGATGGGAAAAGGTTGTATAGGGATAGGCTCACCCAAAATTTGGGAAGAGCATCCCTCGTTGGGGGATGGTATGGAGTAGGAACCTCTATGGGGAGGTTTAATCCCTCCTTAAGAGGAGAGGCTCAAAAAGGGTATGAGTACCCATATGTAATTGTGAAATGGTAAAAATGGTTTTGGTGGTATGGGTTCTGGTGAAAGAGGAGATATTAAAGAAGAGTTGCATGTGAAATGATGGGAGCATGATATTGAATTGTTCTTGTTGCTATTATTATAAGTCCCCATATGGAGTGTGTAGTCCACCCCCATCCCCCACTTTGGATTCTTGATGGAATCCTAAAGTTATGCGAAAATCCCCTAGGTGGGTGTGAAAATAATCTTGTGTACGTAAATCTTGTATATCTTGGTTTTGTTTGTACTTGGTTCCGTCAATTGCCTCCTAGCTCGAGGGTGGTTGATTTTCCAACCAAAGGTTGGGAGGTGAGCTCTCCTATGGCCATGAGAAAAGATCCTAGTATGTGTTACTTGTGTAGGTATAGATCAATAATGGTGAACAAAAGGAAATCCATGTTATTACTTTATGTTACCAGTGGCTATGAGGATAATGTGAAAACTCCATCTTCGAGGGGTTTGGGGTGTTCCATTGTTCAATAGGTGGAAAACCCATGTCAAATTTGTATCTTGATATTCATCTATATCATTGTGTTGCAAATGACCTCCTACGTTCCTTTGACATTAAGAGAAAATATTTCCTTTGTTGCATAAAAGAAAGAAATGTAGATTTGTTTTTTTTGAAGAAATTAACTATTATTTTGCTTTAAAAATAAAATAAAAAGGTAAAATTTTACATTTATTTTATAGATTTGTGAAATGTAATATGATTCTTGTAAAATCTACATGTATCGTGTTAAGAAAAAACTTATGTAATAAGAATACAGACAACAAATTATTCCAACATACGTAGAAGTGTAGTTCTGTAAAAAATGTATTGCCATCTGGTAAACTTGCATTTCATGTCCTAAGAAGTTAGCTCTTTGATATGTGAGGAATAGAGTTAAGAACAAATGTTTATTTCTTGAAATAGTAGGATTAGAGAGGCAAGTAGAATGACAGTGCCCTGAAAGAAATTTTTATATCCATATAATATTATCATTTCAATAGCTATAGAGTTAAATATTGGAAGGAGAAATAAATAAATATAAATAAAAAATATGTAGCATCTCATTAGTGTCAATCCATAGTTTAACTACTCAAATTATAGAGAAGAACTATATGATCCATTCACGAAGATTATTTGTGTAGATAATGCTTAGTTCCAAAGGAATAATATGTTTTATTTAATTTATTCTTGTGCACTCTAAAATAGTGAAAAAAAAGAAGAGAGAGAGTAAAACAAATACAGAAAGCCCTATGTGACAGTGTCATTACAAAGATATGTATGAGTTGATGTAGCAACAACCTTCCTATTTGGACATAGCACTTGCTCCTTTGTAACCTCTACTTCTTTGGTACTAGAGCCGTCGTATCCCATTTACACTCATCTTGCTTCCCTCTACTACTATTGTTGCTACCTTACTGAACCTCACCATTTTGATCTGCAAACAAGAATAAAGTGAAACTTGTGCAGTGAAACCAGTCAAAGGAATGCACTTGGAGAGTATAGTTTTCCCTCATTGCTCAACGGAATGGTTCCTTCAGTTTGGAAGAAGATCATAGAGATAGCGTTGGAGTTTCTTCTTCTTTAGACACCTCATTTCTCCTAGCTTGTGTTGCTGGCTTAGTTCCTCACCATGCCAATGCTTGTAGATATCCCATGAAAGCTATTAATATAAAAATGGATGCATTATAATATGATTAATATCGTATACAATGATTTATTTTACTGTCGTAAGGTGTGCAGCAGTGTAGGAACAACCAATTGAATCCAACATTGGTGACAGAGATACACCAATAGGATTGGTTCAAAAAAATCTCTTCCCACCATAAAACTTGTAAGCCAATCATAAAAGATAAAGTAAATGCCTTATATGTTGTGTGTGTTGTAGGACTATGTGTGCAACTGATTTTTCTCTTGCGTGCAAGAACATGTCACATCACATTAATGACTCCTCCCTCCATCTTGACCCTGGCCTTGAGAAGTCCCATTTTCCTCAGGTTTAATTAGACTCTAACATATTCTTCTATGTGAAGAATTTCATTACAAATTATATTAACATATGTAAATGAAGATGGGATGACGAACAATACGATTCTACCTAAAATTGCAAACCTTGTATTGTTTTAAAGATAAAATGAGTATTTGAATGTAGATAAGTATGATACAACTAGCATACCAAGATTCTTAGTGTCCAACAAACAATTAGTAGATCCGCTTCAAGCAGTCGAATGGTGGCAATGTATCTGCTCTTCAAAATTGAACTTCGATGCCCTAATACTCTTCTCTGTGTCTAATTGACTACCTCGAGCCCATCGTATCTCTATATGTGTGTGACTGCTAGACATATGTCCTTGCTTGTGTAATACATATTCAGTGAATCAAATAGAGGAGTTAGCATAATTCGTGATGTGTAAATGGACGTATTAATTCCAAGAAATTTTATTATCATTGCATGCACATTTGAAGTTGTACATGACCTATCATGCCTCTGGTAGGTGTGCCCCCTTGCATCCATATATGCCAACACTCTCACTCGTTTTAGGCTTGCATAGGTACTCGACCTATTTTAGAGCAACTCTTAGTAATGTTTGCATATTCATGTGCTTAGAGTAGCCTAGAGGAAAATAGTGGAGGAAGCTTCTTTCCAACATCTTCTCATCTCAGACTATGACACCACCTCCAACTTCTGTATGATAGGGCAATGGTTAGTATTGTATTTGTTTGAGTTTAGTGCTAATACTAATAAAATGTAATGATAGGGTTTCATCTTTTTTCCATTCCTACAAATGGATGTAAAGAGGTAACTAAGTTCAGTTTATTGAATTACTCCCTATTGCTATACTTTTGGTTTTTCCCTCACCCGAAGTCTTATGTTAAAGAAAAAGAAAGAAAGAATGGTTTGGAATTCATGCTATATAAATTTGTGAATTTGAAAGTCACCCTTTAAGATAACGTTAAGATAGATAAAAAGGATTCTTAAGATATATTTAGGAATGTATGCCTTTTTAAATAAGAGAAAATCATTCAAGTAAACTAAAAGAAAAGAGGGAAGAAAATTAAAAACTAAAAAGGAGGGCTACGTGGTGGGGAGGTTAAATATATTAATTTTAAATGGAAAGAAACCAAAAAGAACTAATAAATATTAATCCTTTCACTATTCATTCTTTTATTTTTTTATTCTTTTTTTTTTTTGGAATAAATTAAATATATATTCATCTATAGTACTTAGCATAAATAAATTCATATAGTTATTCAAAAAAATAAAATAAAAATAAAAAAGGTTAATAGATTATTAAGTAAATAAATACATTTTAAGAGATTTCTTTTTGGAAATATTAATATTATTAGCATACAAGAATACTAAGTTAAATTGGGTAATTAAAGCTTTAGTAGTATTATTATTATTGGCATAGATGTTAATATTATTGTGGTTGCTAGAAAGCATATTAAAGGAAACTTTTAATACGAGTAACAATAGAGTTCTTGTTATAATTCATTTTATGTAGTATGTCATTAACAATAATCATGCCTGCAGACATTATAATAATAATGTTGGTATTAGTAATATTCTATGGGTGCCCTTTGATAGTGATATCATTGATGAAACCATTACATCCTTAATGACGGTAATGGTAATGTGTTTGGAATTTTAAATAGTATAATGGAGATCCTCATTTATAATGACAACATTTCTGTATATAATAATAAAGGAAATATTATTTGCAAAGGTGATACTAATGTTGGTGTTACCTTTTGTTCTATAAGATAATGTCAAGCAATCTTATGTTAGTTTCAACTGGGGACATTCTCATCATCACTTAAGGGTGCGCATAGTGGTCTATGTACACCCCACCCCTTTATCAGTCTCACTTTTCGATCTCATGAGATGTTTCACTTATGGCGAAATACGAGATTTTCCATCTGACATGCATAGTTTGGTATTCATGGAAATTAGGGTTAAGTCTCTTTTTTTTCAAATAATAAGTGTCAACTTAATAAAATAAATGAATAAAAATAAAAATAAAAATTGGTAGTTGTGTTTTACCCTAAGGGTAGAATATGGGCATTACACTGCACATACCCCAATAAGATAATGTAGTTATCATTATCCAATTTATTAAAATAAGTATAACAATCAAAATAACATCTTTTATAACCTTTTTCAGCCATAAAACTATCAAATTTCAAATACAATTATTGAGGTGCTTGCTTTAGAACATACAAACTCTTCTTTAGCCTACACAAAAATTCCTCCTTACCCTTGACCTCATATCCCTGTGGTTGCTACATGTATATTTCCTCTTCAAAATCCCCATGGATAAATGTTATTTTCACATCTAGTTGTTCAAGATGCAAATCTTTCACAGCCACAAGACTTCGAATAGTTTTAATAGAAGTCATCTTTACAACTGGAGAAAATATTTCATCAAAATCTATACCTTTTTTTTGCAAAACCTTTTACCATGAGTCTAACCTTATATATTTTTTTTCCTCCATCTTCTTTCTTCAACTTGTAAACCCATTTATTTGTCAATGCTCTTTTACCTGCAAGCAATTGGACTAAGTCCCAAGTCTGATTTTGTAGAAAGAAATCCATTTCCTCTTTCATAACTAGCTCTTACTGCTTTTTGGTTCTACCTACATTTCTTCTTCATAACCTTCAGGTTCACTAGAATCAGTTAATAATATAGAATATAATTATTTCCAAAATTCTGACATTTTTTCCAATACTGTTTTTAATCCATAAATACTATTTATAATACTATTTCCAATACTATTTATAATACTATTTCCAAATACTATTTATAATACTATTTATAATGGGTTAATAATATAGAATATAATTGTTTCCAAAATTCTCACATTTTTTCCAATATTGTTTTTAAAATGTCTAACCTCGGGTTATTGGAAAATTCATAATCCATAGGTTTTATGAAAGTTATTATTTCTTTAAAAGGATCAAGACCTAATAGGAGCCTCTTGAGTATTTAATGCATTAAAATAAGATTTATTTCACAAATGCATTAAATAAGGAGTTTTCAGTTCACACCAAGGTTGCATTTTATGGTTTGATAAATTAAAAGACATTTTTCTTTTAAAAAGGTGGAAAATAGAGGCTATTTACCAAGTTCATGCTTTCATACATGTAAATTTCATGTTGAAAAAGGAATTCAATGAAAGAGTACCATAGTTTAACTTGAGTTGGAGCTTCATTATTTTCAAAATAAAACCCTAAGTAAGCTATAGTTCTCTGTAATTTATCTCTCCTCCATGGTGTGAATAGGATATTTCTTTCTTTTAAAGAAGGTTGTATAAGTTGGTTCATACATGATCTAAGGCACGCATGCTCAGTAAGAGGGATAAAACAGAGAGATCACATTTTTTTAGTTTTAGAGGAACATGGAGATCATCATGTAAAAGGGTGTAGCCATTGTTGTGTTTTAGTATGAATATATTGAAAAATATGAACTGGGTTTTCGTAATTTTCAAGTAGAAATTAGAAAAAGAGTAAAATGAAGAAACCCACTAAATTTCATGAGAATCCAGTTAGTAGTTTCCAAGAAAACTTCACCAGCCTGTAACAGCCCTGTAGATGAATGTAAACAACAAAACAATGAAGTTGAGATTACATCAATTGGTTAGAGAATAATGTAATTATATCAAGGTCTAAAAAGAAGGAGATTTGAGAGAGTTTGTAGTAGTTTAAGATGCAATTAGAATCTCTTCATGGGTTGGAAAATAGTTGAGACTTATTTTCAACAATCAAGCTTTAATTTGTATCAAGTCTTAGCCTTCTTTTGCATGGTATTCCAGAAAACTCGAACCCAAGCCATTCATCATGCAAATTTGAAGTAGAAGTAAGGTGGAAACAATTAGTTTGAGATCACTTCAAAGAGGCACAATTAGTTCTTCTTCAGTTCTTTCAAGACTTCTTTCTATAAGTCTTCTTTCTTCCTTTGTTTCTTACTTAGTTCTTTCTCTCTTTTGGCATGTATTGAAGGACATATTTGTCTTTCTCATGCCTATTGGAAGACCTATTGCTCATTTTCTGAGTTTGCAACAACAACATTGCTTTATTTTTCCAATAAAAATAGTAGCTTTTTCACTCCTAGCACTTCATGTATCATCTGATGAATGAATGATTTGATAATTTTTCTGTGATTTATCTATGAGATCCTCCATTTTTTCTCATCCAATTAGCATTTAGTGTAAGGAGATATATGATCATTGCAGGTCTTGGATTCAGATAGTTGATTTTGATATCTTGTAGTTGTGAAAACTAGTTGTTTTCCTTCAAGCAAGAATTAGATTCACCCCTTTCTGAAGAAATATTTATGCATCACATGTTTAGTTAGGTTGTGAAGGATCCAAATCTATTTGTTGAAAGGTTTTGAGAGTAAATCAAGTTGCATATCTTAGTTACCTTTGGTGCATCACCTCCTCCTATGATAGGTTTTATTTCAATACAATCCTTCTATCCTTTTTCCCATCAAAGTTAGTTTTCAGGAGGCATAATAGGAGAACCAACTCACTCTAGAGGTTGATTTAAATTTTAGGAAACCAAAAGGCTTAGAAATCATCCCATGTTTCATCAAATTAATGAGCTCTCAACTTAGTATCATGGGTGCAATTCTGGTGACAACAGTTTTTGGCATGCCTGATAGGATAGTTTGAACTCTCATAGTTCAAAGCTCATCATTTCATTGCTAGTTTTTGGTGTGAAAATTAGTATTTTTAGCCTTTGGAGGAAAGATCCACATAAACTTGGTAACTCCAAGCTCAAATCTTCTAGTTCAAAGACACAAGTGTTGGTATGTTTAAAAATTACTTATTCCAATTTTCAACTCTTTGAATGAGTAGAAATGTCAAATTTTTATGGAAAATATGCATACCCACCACCATATTATGAGAATAATGTCCATGAGGCTCCTTATATAACATATCCATACAACCACAATGCTAGTTTTAATCCAAATAATTATGCTACTACAAGTAACCAACATGTTTATGACACTTACTACCCACCCAACCCTCCTCAGTCTTCCAATCAGCTCCAAAATGATGATTTTGGAATTCATGATCTTAAAAGTATTTATAAGGCTTCATAGAGCAGATGGATGAGATCAAGAGCCAACATGAGAAGAATGATTTGGATTTACATACTTATTTTAATGAGAAACAAGATGAATGAGTTCACCAAGCCTATCTTCACGAGAAACAAGAGTTGGCTCATCAAGAAAATTTCATAAGTAGTATCTAGTGGCACAACATTTGGAGTATGAGGAAAATATTGCTAAGGAGTTAGTTAGAAAAAAAGAGAAATATGAGGATAAACTAACAAACGCAAAGAAGAGATGATGAAATTTTTTCTTAATATATTACAAAAGATACCTACACAATAATCTCCTTCTCCTTCATTACAAAAATCCAAGATTAAACAAGAACCTCTCCCACCTAGTATTTTTCCAAACCCATTCTTTGGTAAATAGATTCATTTTTTCAACACCATGTGCTTCATGAAAAATAAGTGAATACCTAAGTAGGTTCAGCCCACAATCCCTTATTCATTTGCTAATGATGATGAAGATATCATGTCTATACTAACAAATTTGGCAAGTTGTGATCAAGAAGAGCATAAAAATGATATTGACAAGGTGTTGATCCATTAGCAAATGAATGAGGAGAGAATTTTTGAGAAAGTTCAAGAGGTTGATATGGAGGAAAATATGATGCAAATGGAGAAGAATTGTAAGCAAGAATTTATGGTTGTAGAAGTAAAGGATCAATAAGAAACCAGTAGAGAAAATCAAAATATGAGCATCTCAAGAGGATGCCCAATCAAGCAACTTTCCATAATAGAGTACAAGCATGAAATTTATGGTAAGAAACCAAAGATCCTACCTACATATGCATTGCAAACCAACACCATGTTTATTCAAGAAATGTATGTGATTTGCTTATGTTTTTCAAGAAATTCTACAATAGTTGCTTGTATTTTGTAGTGTCCCTCTAGTTGATACACTTTGCTTTAGGTTGTTGATAGTTACTTTAGTTGTGTTTGATACTATTTTGTTTTATTTTCAATTATGACTCTGATATTATGTTGGTTTTATACTTTTTTGATAATACATTTGGGATATTGTTGATTGTTATATCATGCTTGTGCGGAAAAAATATGATGAACATTATGTGTTTTATGATGATGTATTTGATGTTATTTATAATGCAATACTTTTTGTTAGTCTTGGTGAAGGTGATAGTGTAGCATTACTCACTAATGAGTAACCTACTACGCTACGACTCTCTTTCATGTTGTGTTTGTTGATTTATTTAGATATGTTTAACAGTGTTATTTGATGCAATTTGAAGGTATTAGGTATCGGCTTCACCTACTTTTTCAGGTCTGAGTGTGTACTGAGCCAAAGAAAACATGTTGTTTTATAGATAGTGTCAGGTCCTCATTCTTAGCCATCGTTCTTGATAGAACGAGTACTCATTTGTTACCTGTTTATGTTTTTCGTCCATTCTTTCATGTCATTTGTAGTTTTGTCATGTTGGAAATTGATTTTTTTAAATTAGCTAAATGGTTGGATTTATGAGTATTTGGCTTTAATTTCTATGAAACATTAAAATTATTATGTTTAGATTACTTTATAATTAATTATTGTTCTATAAAGGTTTGATTTAATATTTTAAATATTTGATTAAATTAAAATTATTGAATAGAATACTAATTAAATGTAATTTTTTTAATTGATTTTGCAACTTGAATGTTATTAAAAATATATTTCTAAAAAGAGTTGTTTTCAATAGATTATGCAAAATACTAAAATCTTGATCTTGAGTAAAATGTTTAAGTTAGAACTAATTGATCAATTTTGATTACATGTTGAATTGTCAGTTAAGTCTTGTAACTTTGTTTTAATTGAAAATGCATTAAAATATTTTGGTTGCACAATATTTTTCACTGCAATTGATTTTAATGATAGTTTTGAGTTTTGGGGAAAAAAAATTCTCCTCTTTGTGTTCGAGTTAAAAAGCTCTAAAGATAGTGAATTTAAAATGATTCATGTTGTTGGGAGAACAAAGAACTATTGGAATATTTTATTTGTGCTTCAATTTACATAAAATTTGAGAAGATAATCTAAGTTCTTTTCTTTGTTTCACAATTTACTTGATAGTAACTTCTTGATGGATATTCTTTTTACCTTACCCCTACGTCTTTTACCCTATGTTGAAGGATGTAACCTTGAAATTGCATGTGTTGTATTCAAATATATTATCAAATGCCTAAATTTTATTTTGAATCACATAAGCTTTATTCTTTGAACTCAATAATTGGTATTGTGTTATTTGATGGTGTATTAACATTAAAATTTGCATCTTAGATTTATTTTGAAGAATAAGAACTCTTTTTATATTCGGTCAATCTAGAAAAATGATGGAAAACTGGAATTACTCTGTTAATCCAATGAAGAGGCAACTCATACAGAAAATTGATGAATTATAGACATCATTAAGGATAATAGAGGGATTTCTTTCAAAGGAAAAGGAGATTGTTACTACTGTTTTGGAGCACTTAAATGAAGGGGTAGATAGTAAATTGCAATCTGTACATTCTTTATATTCTTTGCTATTGGAAGCAATAAAGAATATTGATAGGGATCAGGAGGTAGTGGTACAAATAATTAAAAATTGGATCCCTAGGGCTAATGATCTGGATATCATGAATAAAGCCTCAAGGTTTGATATAAATAATAGGCCCCAATCATTGAAGCCTACTCATGTGTTAGTAAAATCATTACAAGGTTTCAAAACCCTACAGATGATTTGAGTAGAATTAAAAGTTGGTAAAAGATCTCTAAATGATTAGAGGTAACTTACAGCTGTACCTAATATAATTGATGGGTAGGGAAAATGGAGACATCAACAATGGTGGGATCAAACAAATGCAGGTCTGTCAATAATCAAATTAAATTAATTTGTGATGACTCAGATTATGATTTGTTGGTGAGTTGTATGGATAAGATTATTGGTACCAACTCATTTTTGGAGTCTTTTGAAAGAGATGCAAATCAGGTAGCGGTAAAGTATATGCCTTATAGTACAAGGGTAAATGAGGTGATTAATTTTAACTGGCCTACTAATGAAGAATACCAGAAGTGGGTAGCTAAGTATTTGAATGATGATGAGTAAAAGAGAGTGGACTATGGATAGGTGGCAAATCTGATGTTGCGGTTACAACGGTCCCAGTTTTGTATTGATGACTTTCTCGGTATGGGTTTCTTGTGGTTTTTGAATTGCATCAACTTTCCTTAGTTGACATGATGAACATGAATATGCTC